>RJWM01034791.1:0-19440 GCA_004363535.1 Dasyprocta punctata | reverse complement strand
TCCATTCTTACAGCAGGATTGACAACAAGTACCTTAGAATATTTTCTAGCATTTTTGAAATGCCCCCTTAATAGTAATTATTAAGTCAAAAAATATCTACTACATATATCAAAGATTTAAAATTTAGCAATGTTTCATTAAATAAATTTAGCAATGTTTCATTAAATAAAATATCAATCATTAATTAATTGTCATTAAGCAAAACAACATTAATCACTAAAACATTTAATAATGTGTCTCACAAATAATAATCTATAGATATTTTAAATATTAAGTCTGAAATCTTACTTCTTGCTATCTTTGCATAATTTCATTCTTCTAAAAATCCACCTTCCAAATTACTACTACTCTTATGGATATATTTACACTCAGTGGTGGATATATATATTTACACTCAAGGTTTCAATATCAGTTTTGATTTGTGTATCTGAAAACTAACCCAGGGCATTCCTGAACCTCATCTACATAATTGACAACACTTCTTCCTTCTGAAATGTACTAGTTCAAGTTTACATACGGTTTTATTTTCTCTGTAAAGCACATGTCCTTCAAAGTCTTTAATTGAAGTACACCATTATCCAAAAGAGAACATTGTGTAATTTTTCTATGTAGAACAATTCTTTCAAAATTTTCATAGCCTTGTTCATATCACAGAAGTGAGAATTTCTATATAATACACACATGGAGGACATGTAGTTGACTTCCAAAAGATGAGGCATGGAAGTTACACTATCAATCACCTATATTTATGGTCTCAAAAAAACAACTGCCACTATCCATACATTCTCTTCTTTTTGAGATACACCAACATATATCTTTGCAGTGGATCTAGAGATAAGCTTTTCATAATAACTCACCAAGAAATTTCATGTTGTAGAGGAAATCATATTTCCACTTGTTTCCAGTGGAGGAGAGAGTGCCCTGGGATGGGACTTAGGAAATGCATGTTTTATTCCTGTATAATTCGCCTGCTACTAAATGCAGAATGTGAGCAAATCTCTCCTCATCTTTAGGTTCACACTGATTAATGGGAAGAGAAAGAAGACCCATGTCTTCCACATATATGACATGCATGAAATTTTAGAACCTAATAAATATTTGATCATTATAATTAAAATATTAAGAACTCATTTCTTCTGAAAATAATGAATGTATGGTAAATACAATTGTGAGAGGGCACTGTAGCTCTTACTGAGAGTAAAGTCTACTATGTGCCTGCCTCCTTTGCTATCTGCAACTGTTTTATACTCATAAAAAGCTAGGCATTAATTTTTGAAAAACTGAATGTTACAGATGCTGTTAATTAAATTTATAGGTTCCATATGTTTATCACATAAGGAGAAACAAGAGCTATTTTATGGTGTTGCCAGTAATATGGGGCATTCCTGAAAGGGTTGAAAGTACAGACAGGAAGCCTCAAGTGCATTGGTACCATAGTCATCATGGTTCTTCTCCCTGTGAACAAAAAAGGTTCTATTCAGTGTCTGTCAGTGACATCTCTTTAATGCCTCATCAGCGGCAAGCAAAGTGTAAGGTCTAAGGATTTCAAAACAGAAGAGAATTAGTAATTCCTCTCCAAATATACAACTATACTTATTGAAGGACAAAAATCACATGTCCCATTACAAAAATAGCAACTTTTGACTACACTATACTTTAGTTGAGTAGTACCAATATTAACATTATTAATAACAATAATATCAAAATTGGGCTTCTCCTCCCATTGCATGCATTCTTCACCCAGTCTTCTTTAGGGAGATACCTTCCCTGTGCAATCCTTACACTGCAGTTGCAGTGACTGCAAGCCAATCAGGTGACAATGCTATGGCCCAGAGATGTGAACAACCTGTCTTATGTCAGAAATCAGTATAACTAAAAGCATTCAAATTAAGTTAAGTCTCTGTGCTTGCATCTCTTAAGTTTTCCCTCCAATTTTCAGAAAGTTTTAAGAGTAAATTCAAAGGTCTGAAACACAGGTGCACTCAGGTACATTTCTAAACACTTCCCAGGTTCCTGACTAGGAAAGAAATCAGAACCTTACTTTATTTCTATGTTTGAGAATAGGTGGGCAGATTACAAGCACAGAAGAGGATGTGCACAGCTGCAAAAGTAACCTGGAGTGGGGAAAATACTGACATATCCTGTGCCTCCTACTATACAATCCCTGCCTATGAGCCATAGCTATCCTGCCTCTAACACTCAGGAAGCAGCCACCATTCCTCGCCACTGTGGCCTACATGGAATCCCCACAGGAAAGTGTACAGCGAGAAAGAAATCTTACTCAGAGTGAAAGGAAGTGAAATGGGTTTCTGTGCCATCTGTTGTCCAAACTACCAAGATTCTACCAGCAGGAACAACCTGTGTTATAATCAGAAAGATGAATTCAAACAAATATTTGCTTCTTTCTAGCTAGACACTTAGAACATGTTACACAAAACTGCAATGATGGTTCCTTGCTACAAAATAATAATTTTTGAGGTATTTATAACTTGAGGAAGACTATGCAGATGAAATGACACAAGTTACACAGAATATATAACTCAGAGCCAGGCACTCAGGGAGCCCTTGATAAATGTAAAAGACGTTAGAATTACTGTCCTCTTTACCATGATCACCATCATACATATTTTGTGAGATGTTCATGAAAGGTTAGATACACCCATTTTCTTAGATGTTTATGGAAGTAGAATGACTAAAGATGGAAATAAAATTTTGAGTGAGATTTTTGAGAATTCCAAGCCAACCAAGAACATAAAGTTCAGAGTCCGCATACTTGAAATTTTCATTCTGCTATTTTCCCTTTTGGCTACTCCATCTATCATATTTCTTTTGATGATGAAAAATTAAAGTTTATTTTAGTCCTTCTCTCATTCCTGTGCCCCTCAGGACTTACTTGGATACATTGCATGTCTTCTCCGTCATGATCAAAGACCACACATATGATGGGCTGCCTCTGCTAGTTGTCCAGTGAAGGCTCAAGTTCACTCCTCTGGGTTGATAGGAATACTGTAGCAGACAGGAGGTTCCTTCATAAAAATCATGGGAAGAGCAGACACAGGAATGGAGCCACTGGACTAGAGCTGTCACACTGAAGGTCTGGATACATAGGCTAAATATGTACTACAACATGGCCTTAGAGACAGAATGTACAGAGCTCATAATTAATCATATTGGCCCATACTATCTCTATCTCTAAGGACTTCCTAAGGTTAATAGAAGAAGAAACAGAGAAAGTGAATTTTCTCAAAGGCTATGGGCTGCTTAGGAGGAAGTTCATGTGTACAATATTTCCTTCTTTTCTAAAGGACCATATTATTTCTATTTGCATATGTTGTTGGACTAACATTTGCATAATAAAACATTTACCACTTTAACCATTTTTAAGTGCACAGTTTGGTGGCATTAATTACATTCACATAATTGTGCAACTATCACAACCTTCCGTCTCCAGAAAGATTTTGTAATTCCAATCTAAATTTGTTTCCATTTTACAAATCACCCCATTCTAACTTTCCTGAGATGCTGACCATCAGCCTATTATGAAACATAATGGTGTGTTCAAGGCATCAAAGTATAAAAACAGTGTGGCTGAGGATGCAGAATTTCTAGATCAAGAGGTTGTTTTTCGCTTCCTTTTTCAACTCACATCACAAATGAATGCCATTGGTCCTGAGATTACACTGTTCAACCGGTGTGTTAAGCAAGAGATTTTTAATGTGCTGTTCCTCAGGATACATATGACAGGGTTAGAATGTGATAAGGCAGATGCAAGTTATATTCCAATGGCAATTTGAGAAGATAGCCAAACTTCTCAGGGCGAGACCAACAGGTAAAGACTTATTCCTTCCTATTTGTTGAAGGGACATTTTAATGGAGTAAAGAGTATTATTCTAAGAGAAAAGGAATAAGATACAAGGTAAAAAAGCAAAAGTGATTTGAAAACCGCATCACCATATTACAGGTAAAAGTGTAGTGACAGATAAAATTAAGGATTTAAGAAGGGACACAGAAGAAGTTAGCACTTTGCACATTCTTATTTTTCAATTTTAAAGAGAAAAAAATAAAAACAATGATACATATCTTGAAAACAAGATAATAGGAGTGCCAGAGTGCCAGGTGTGGTGACACACACCTGTAATCCCAGCACTCGAAAAGCTGAGGCAGGAGGATCCCTGCAAGTGTGAGACAAGTCTGGGCTGCAAAGTGATTTCCATAGTGAGACCCTGTCTCAAAAAAAAAAAAAGCCAAGATAATAGAAAATTGACAGTAGTTAATATATTTCATACTGTTATCTTCAAAGTAGTTGCTCACATTACAGGATATAAGCATGCAAAGTTGATCAAGCAATATAAACACAAACCATTCTTTTCAATGAATTAATAGAAATTAGTAGAATAATTATCTTAGCTATTATATACAGTGTATAGATATAGATATTCTTTAAGTAGTTCAATCATAAAACAATCAAATTGAATACCTGGGAAACCAAGAGAAGAACCAAAATTGACTCTAAAACTAAGAAGCCACAGAACTGAGTGTTCACGAAGACTCTGTAATACAGAAAGCAACAGATTTCCACCAACCAGTCATTAACCATCAAAGTCAGAAGAATGCAATCCAGACTCAAAAAAAAAAAGTAAAAACATGAAAGATATTTGTGTCAGGCAATCCATGCAGAAGACAAATCTACTGTCAGTTAAAATGGTCACAATCACCTTTGGGACTACAGTGGAAATGAAGCACATGTCAGCCAAGGACAGGCTGGAGAGGAAGAGGTACATGGGGGTGTGGAGGTGGGAGTCAGAGCTGACAGTCTGGATGATGAGCAGGTTCCCAAGCCCTGTGACCAGGTACATGGACAGGAGCAGTCTGAAGAGGATGGGTTGCAGGTTTGGATCGTCTAACAATCCCATGAGAATAAATTTTGCAGTATCAGAGATATTTTTCCATCTTCATAGTTTCCAAGCACCGTGACCAGGTACATGGTGCTGTTGGGAGGTGATGGAAAATAAGAAAGAAGTCAGTGGGATTCCAATTCCTTCCTCTTTTACTCTATTTTTTCAGGCAATGAGGTAAATAATTTTGTCTCATTACATACTTCTACCTGGATATGCTGCCTCACACCCCAACCAAAATAATGGAATCAATTGAAAATGTATTCAGACCTCTAAAATTATGATATTGAACACAGCTTTTCTCATTATAAGATCCTTATCTCAGATATGTGTCCATAGTAATAGGGAGATAACACAGAAACCCTCCATTGATGAACCTTACTAGAACAAGGACACTAGAGAGTTTTCTTTGAATTCTGCTTTAGACAGGCATGATGTATGCCTATCATCCCAGAGCTCGGAGAGGCTGAGGATTTCAAGTTTGAGCACGGCCTGAGCAACTCATTGGCTTCACAAGATCCTTTCGCGAAATAAAAATGAAAAGCACTGGAAATTTAGTTTAGTGCAAAGGCATTGTGTTCAATCCCCAGGACTGCAAATAAAAGGAAATAAATGAAAAATGAAATGATCATGCTAACAGAAACATATGAAGTGTGAGCAAAACACACACATATATATAACAAGTCTTTATGTTTTAAAAACTTATCACAGTTAAAGATACATTTCCATTAATCCCACTAAAGTACTCTTCATGGTTGCAAACACCCTTATCTCATTATTCCTGCCATTTTCTTAAAATGCTCTGCTGTGTCTTTATGAGGTGTGATAAAAAATATGGTGAATTTTGCTACTGAGTGCCATTCAATGAAAGGGTAAGATTGCAAATGTAAGTTAAAGAATAAAATAATGTAGAGTTGGTAGCAAACAGGTAGGTAGACATTTTGGAAATGTAAAGGAAGAGTAAGTAAGGTGGAGGAAAGGGTAGTAAAATTGATCATGATGCAATATGTATATGTCAATTTTCAAAAAAATGTAACTACAATGTCTTGCAAACATATACTAACTAAATACAATTTTTTTATTTTCCAAATTGTGGTGTGCTCTCATACACCTTGTTCACTTGATCTGGCACTGTGCATCTTCTTTCTGTTCCCCAAAGTGAAAACTATCATGAAACTTAAATGGTTTGAATCAATTCAGGACATTAAGACAGCCACAGAAGTACAACTAAAATGATAAAGAACATCCAGAGCTGCTTCATAAAATGGCAAGAACATTGGGAGAATAATGTTCAAATCAAGAGGGAGTGCTGTTGTGAAAGGAATTAATGGCATGTACCTTTTACTGTAATAACTGTTTTAGTTAAGCATTCACTGATATTTCTACTATATTTCATATAATCTAATTTGAAGAAAATATTTGAAATGAGAAATTGTCCTCTTACTTTATGGACAAAAATATTGTAGTAAAAGGGAATTAAGAAATTGTGAAATATACCTTATTGTACTTTAAAACAGCAGCACAAATTCTCTTGCCTTAGAATGGTTATAAACACTCTGTAAGTCATGTCACAAAGAATCAGAGTTGAAACATCATGATCACAAAGCATTTTTATTTGCCAGTTTTGCTCATAGATTTTCATAGCTCCCTGACATTCTGATTAGTCTGTGTCATAGTAATGTGTTCATCTGAATATAAAGATTGTCTTTTTGACATCATGCAATATGCGGCTCTGACCTTGTTTTTAGTGGACTCTAAAGTTTGAGAAATATGTACATAGGTAAGTGTATACTGTTGCTGTGACCCTGACCAGGTAGATGGTTTAATGTGCAGCACCTCTGTTAATAATTAAAGAATCATAAAACATTTTAAAACCGTCTTGATGATCTTTATTCACACTGGTTTCTTTGTATTAGCACCAAACACTCGTAGAAAAGCACCAAATATCTGAGATCTTTCTTTGCTATTTCTGTAGGATTTTTACCTGTGCAATGCATACTTTCATGTTCATGTTTCTTCACTTTACAACTACATTCAGCAGGCAGGGAATTTCCAAACTGCGTCATAATCCAGGTCAAACATTTTCACATCAATCACTCTTGCTACACTGCTGGAACATTTTCACACTTCAGCTGTCAGGCAACAGAGTTTCACTGTTTTGAAAAGTCACACATTAATTTTATTGGGAAAATGTTGAATAAATTGCAGAACATATACATACCTTGGTATTTTTCTCATTTAGTTAAATTGGGATGTTAATTCAATGTAACTTAAAGATTGGTAAAAACATTATTGCAAATTTTTTATGGATTTTAGACCAAGTGATTCTCTGTCATACTGCATCACTGTATTTATTGATGAACATTTTAAAGTATACTGATGGTAGCATAATAAAGAATAAATAATTTTTTAATTTTTATTTTTATTAATACATTTTTGCTGCACATAATGATTACATTCATTGGAGGTAATTCATACATTTATATAATACAACTTAATTTTTTCCTCTTTCCTCACTACCTGCTTTATCTTTGCAGCATAGGACTCATTTATTTATCTTGTAGGTCTTTATAAAGCTAATTACCAGAGATATAGTTTAATAATCAGACTATTAGGGCAAAATCTTATAAAATACATACGATAATTATACTAAATCAGGGTACATTCCTAGATATATTGTTCACACTGGATTGCAGTCACTTGTTTCTCTCTTTTTTTCTATTATTTGTATTTTATATATTGAGTTTCATATATGGGAAAGTCATGTGATATTTAAATTTTTGTGTCTAATTTGCTTCATTTTATATTATGATCTAAGGTGCATACGTTTCCCCACAAATGACTCAAATCTGTCCTGCTTTATGGTAAAGTAGTACTTCATTGTGTACAAATATGCCATTTACTTTACTCATTCATCTGTTTCTAGATTGTAGGCTGTTTCCAAGACTTAGGTATTGTGCACTGTACTGCTATAAATATAGATATGTATATATCACTGTGGTGTGATGTCTTTAACTCTTTAGAGAAGATACCTAGAAGGCTACTAGCTGGGTCAAATGGTTTAAGCTTTAGTTTTGGGCGGAATCTCCATAGATTTTCATAGTGGAGGTACCTCTTTACATTCCCACCAGCAATGAGGGATTCCTTTTCCTTGTAGCCTCTCCAGCATTTGTTACTGATTGATTTCTTGATGATAGCTGTTCTTTCTGCAGCGAGATGAAGTTTCAGAGTCGTTTTAATTTGCATTTTTCGGACAGTGAGCAGTGTTGAATATTTTTTCATGCAGTTGTTAGCTATTTATACTTCTTCACCTGAGAAGTATCTATTCATGTCAGATGCCCACTTTGAAGTTGATTCTTTAAATATCAGGGGGGTTCCAATTTATTTGAGATTTTTATATATTCTAGATATTAGTCCTTTGTCTGAAGAGTAGCTAACAAAATATTTTTCTTCTACCTAAAGGATTATGTCATCTGCAAATAATAATAACTTAACTTTTTTCCTTTATTATCCATATATCCTTTTTTTTTTCTCTTGTCTAACTGTACTGGCTGTACAGGACTGGTGCCAGTGGACATCTTTATCTTGTTCTAACACATCTATTTGACTCTACTGGAGGGAAAAAAAGTTCTGATATTAGAATGAGCAGATCACTAGATGGCTTCTGGCCTTTTACCACATAAGTAGACTATGTATGTGTATCTCTGCCCACTCTGTCTTCCTGTTCCTCCTTAGAATAGGGAGAATAATGTTCAAGTCTAGGATAAATGTAAGTTACCCCCTTAAGAATTATGCTATCATTTTATCTATTCATTAGTCAGTTTTGATGAATATATTTGCAATCTCTGTTTAAACCAGTTATACCACAGAATGAGTTAAACCATACAAGCTGAAGCAGTGAGTTACCTGCCCCATTTCCTATCTTTTTAATATCTATGAAAAATTTTTCCAGGAATTTTAAATAATTGAATGGTGTACATATTGTTCTTAAAGTAACATTTCCCCTTCTATCCATGACATAGACACAAACAAGTGCTCATTTATTTTATCTCTGACATTTTAAAATGTGCCTGGAAAGGTGGATCATACATAATCACAGAATAGGGAAGTGATATTTCATGTTCTGTTTCTGTGAGAAAAAACTCTAACAACATTCAACAAAGATTTTTATCTTGAATGCTTCTTCTATGCAAGTAAAGGAGAGTTTTTGAGGAAACTTAAGTGAGAGACTTGGTCGTTCCTTTCTAAATATTCATTATTTATTTACACAAGGAGAAAAATGAAACACCTTATTAGAGAACAAAGGAAGCCATAACTGAAGGCCACAGGATAATAGAAAATATAATATGACAATTAATTTTACCAACAATATGTCTTACTTTCCTGTGTTTTGTGCATTCATCACTTATGGATCACATATGGAGCCAGTATTATATGCTCCTTTGATATTCCATACAGCTGTATCAACTAGAAATTCAGATTAAGAGTCCAAAGATACTAACGAACTTCTTTTTGTTGCAGAAAAAATGGAGTTAACAGGATTCAAGATTAAATTGTCACTGTCGGATAATCAGAAAGATGTTAACAATCATTTTAATTATTTCTTAACTATCAGAATTTCAGCATAGGTTCAGAGGAATTAACCACAGGGATGTCTCAGGTACACTATAGAACAATTTACAGATGTTCAAGAAAAATATAACTAAGAAATAATTTTATTTTTAGTTTTGAGATTCCTTTTTTTCTGTTTACAAGAATAGAGGAGGATTTGGAAAGATGAAATGGTATCCTGTATGGAAGCAAGACCGATATGCATTCAGTTATGATGTACTCACCCTTTCTATGATGTTTGTGTATGATATTTAGCCATCCTGCCTTTAGGAAACACAGCCAGTGCCAATGGTGACTCTGTCTTGAGATCTACCAGCACCTCAGAAGAGAAGGCAGTGAATAAGAGGGCTCTTTCTCTGGAGTGACAAGGAAGAGAATTACCTAGCCATGGTGTCAAAAGGACATCATACAAAGATTCTACTGCATGAAACCCCATGTTCCTAGTCACAAAGAACAATTCTACACGTAAAAGGATAAACCTAGATTCTTCACCCCATACTAAAATAGTATTAAAGTGAATCAAATATGTAGATATGAAAACAGAACAATGAGCCTGATGGAAGATAAAATAAGCAAAATTCTTGAAGACAGAGACATGGCAAAGGCTTTTCTAAGCAGAACCCCAATTGCACAAGAAATAATACCAAAAATGTAGTTATTTATAATTAAAATGCTTTTTTACAGCAAAGGAACAAGCCAGTGAAGACACAATGTAGAGAAAGGAAAAAAAGATTTACTAGTTATTGCTTGGACAAAGGATTAGCATCTAGAGTATATGAAGAACTCAAAAATTTTATGCTCCAAAATAAACAATCCAGCTAAAAATTTGGAATAACATTTCTCAAAAGCTAGCATACAAGAATGTTGGAAGCACTGCAAGTAGGAGCCAGTCCAGTGTAGCATTGCAGCAGGAGCCAGTTCAGCAGGGGAGGATACAGTGTCCTGTGGGGCACCACAGAGACAGCAATTGATAAGTGAGGTGAACCAGTGCTGTATTCAAGCATACAAACATGCAGAACAGAAGTGGGTGGACGGGGTTGCCATTTTATTTCAAAGGGCTCTGGGCAAAACTCAGAAGTAGAACAGTCCCTGATCGCTTCACTGCCAAAGACCTGGAGTGGGAGTGAGAAAAAGCCATCTATTTACAGTAGACTGCCAGCAGTTGGGAAGCAGACGAGGTGGGATTTCTGCTAAGAGGTAGAAGCTGGGACAACACAGACTCTGCTCTAGTGGCCACTGAAAGCCAGTCTTGGCGCTAAATACAAAAAACTGGAAACCTCCCTCTGGTCTGTGGGCAGCAGAACAGTCTTGACCCAGCAGCACAAACAGGCAGGCAATCTTGTTCTGCAGTGGGACAAAGGTATTCCCTCTGCCCTATGACCAGACAACAAGAGGAACTGGTGGTGTGGAACAGAGGAACCTGGACACGGTGGAGAAGGAGTCAACTGTACACAGATTTGGGAGCGGCCCAAGACTTTCCCTACCTGAGGGTGACACAGCAAATGGAAAAGTGTTGTGGAGACAAACACGGTAAGAAGTGAACACCCAAACAGTTGTCTCCTGAAGAGCAATCCCAGACCATCCCATCCAAAGACCAAGATCAGCCCTTTACCCAGCACAAATCCTACTGCGAAACTGGTGGGATTACACAACACATTCCTGATCCAATTTGGATATGATCACGTAACTGTGAACACCAGAGAAAGCTTATTACTTTTCTTTGTTTGATTGGCTTTCCTTTTTCAGTCTGACTGGAATTCTTTTTTTCTTTTGACTATTTACGTTCCTTACCTCTATTTCTGTTTTTTTCTATTAATCTTTTTCAATCTTTCCTCAAATATCTCTCTTGATTTTTTGATACTTTCCAGTGAGTGATCATTATCTCTTCTCTTTCTGATTTACTTCAATATTCTTCTGTTTTCTCTTTCATTCTTTTTCTTCTGCACTCTTCAGTTTCCCAAATTTTTGATGAATAATTTTAGCCTTACTGTCTTTCTTTTACTATATTTTTCCTTCTTAAATAGGACATAAACAAGGTAAAAATCAGTCTACAAAGAGGAAGCTCATTGCATACAATTTCCCGGTATATGTTGGATTTCATTATAAAAATGTAGAATTACATCCTAGTTAAAGGTGTCAAATTAATAGTTACCACAGTTTGTCAGTTTCTAGGCAGTGCTTGATGTTATTTTTATTGATAATTGTACTACTTTAGGCAGGATGCCATATCAGTTCTTTGCCATCATATGACAAAACTAACTATTTGGGGTAATAGCCATCACCAAAGTCCAGTACCAAAGAATGGGGTACCAAACTACATAAATATAAACTTCTCATCATTAATGAATTTAAAAGGTAGGTTCTTCAGATAGATGCTAGGAATGAGATTGAATAAAGGCAAAGACAGAATAGCAGATCTAGAAGACAGGATTGTGATTAGTAACCAGGAAAATAAAGATATGTTTAAATTAGCAAGGGACCATGAAAAATCAGTCTAAAACATGGAAGGTGAAGTAAAGAAGAATAACATAAGACTGATCAGAGTCAATGAGAAAGCAACAGATAGTGCAAAAGCCATTAAAAAAGCAGAAAAAAATAAAGCTTCTCATAAGTAAAAGTAGAAAACCATGGATGAACAATTTGACATACATATATATGAGGCGTATAGAACTCTTAATAGCCATGACCAAAATAAATCTACACTAAGGTATATGGTTATCAAGATTCCAGAAATTCAGCACATAATGTTAAATGCTGTTAGAGAAAAGAAACAAATCATCTATAAAGAAAAAAACTACTAGAACCACAATAGACTTCTTGATGCAAACCAACAAGTAAAGGAGAGGTTGGAGTGAAGTATTTCAAGCCCTAAAAAAAAACCCTCCATCTCAATTGATGTCCCCTGCAAAATTATCTTTAAAAATCAATTGAGAAATATCATACATCTATGACAAAGAACAACTGAAGAAATTCATGACCTCCAAAAACAGCTCTCCAAAATGCTCTGAAGGATGTTTCAGAAAGAGATAACAGAGCCTACCATGACGAGAATATCAATAAAAAGAAGCTGCTAATCGGGACAAGCAAGTAAACAGAGGGAAAAGGCAAAGTACTAACAAGAGGAAAACAATATGAGAAGGCTAAGGCAATACACATCAGTAATCACCTGCCACATCCAGAGAAGCTCTTGAAATTCCAGAGGGAGGATGGTGGAGGATGAAGAAATGACGACGAGTCAAGATGCAGAAAGGTGAGGTCAGGTGGAACCTCCTCTCCTGATGGGAGAAAGGACTTCCCAACAACTGCAATGTATCTATTTATACAATCATCAGAAGGCTGATTCCTTGTGCCCAACAACGATCAGCAAAACAGGCTGTTTACAGAGAATTTTAAGATCTGGAACAGGCAGAACATCTAATCTTCAACAAAACATCATGCCTTGATGGTTACATGGGAAACAATAGAGGTGCAGTCTATATTATCTCAAGTGAAAGTCAAGTCACTCTGTGTGTCAGCTCCTTGAGCTGTGTACACTTCCCATGGGTCCCTGCCAAATTCATGAGAAGCAGTGATCTTGTCCTAGATATCCAGGGTACAGACAGCTTCACCTCCACCAATAGCCATTAATAAAAATGGTTTCAATTCACCAATCAAAAGAAACACCCTGGAAAAATGGATCAGGAAGTGATATCCCACTATATCCTGTACAAAAGAAACACATGTGACTCAAAAAATTCATCGAATGAAAGACAAAGAATGGAAAACAATACCCCATGAGACAGGAACCCAGAAAAAAAGGATATATATTATATTTACAAACAATGTGAACATCAAACCAAGATTGATCAAGAGAAACAAATAAGGTCACTACCCACTTGTTTAGGGAAAATTTCAACCAGACAGATAATAATTAAAAATATATATGCACCAAATGGAGGTACACAAATTACACAAACCAAATATTAACGACATGAAACATCAAATAAGCACTAGTAAAATTATGAAGGGAAACCTTAATACCCCAATGTCACAAAAACAGATCAACAAGACAAAACAGTCAACAAAGAAATATCAGAATTGAAACAGCCTATGAATAAATGGACTTAGTAGATGTCTACAGAGGGTTCCACACCACGACATCTGAATGCATTTTGTTCTCAACTGCACATGGAATGTTTTCCAAAATAGACCACGCATTAGTCCATACAACATGCTTAAGTAAATTCAAAGGAAGTGAAATTATCTGAACATAGTGCAATGAAAATGGAAATCAACAGCAAAACAACCTACAAAACTACATAAACATCTGGAAATTATATAACACCATACTGAGCAACCAATGGGTCACAGATGAAATTAAAGGAGAAATTAAACAATATTCACAATTAAATGATAATGCTGCCAAGGATATATTTCAGAGGCAAAAGCACCTGCCTGGCAAGCACAGGGTCCTGAGTTCAATTCCAGTACCAAAAAACAATAATATTTTTGATACAATACACCAGAACCTATGTGATACAATGAAAGAGTCCTAACAGGGAAATTTATAGCAATGAATTCTCACATCAGGAAAACAGACTATACTCAAATTAACAACCTATTGTTGAGTCTCAAACTTCTAGAACAAAAATGAATAAATCAATCCCAAAGATCATATAAGGGAAAAAAAATTATAAAGTTCAGAGCAGAAATTAATGCACTTGAGACAAAGAAAACAATACAGAAAATCGATGAATCAATCAGTTGGTTCTTTGAAAGATTAAATAAAATTCACACACCCTAGATAACCCCATCATAAAGGAAAAAAAGACACAAATTCAGGCTATTAGGAATAAAAAGGGTGAAATTACAGTGCATTGAACAGAATCAACACATATTTTGAGAACATTTACTCTAAAAAGATGGAAAAATGGACAGATTCCTAGATATATATGAAGTGCCAAAACTGAATCAAGAAGTAATAAAATTTTTAAATAGCACAATATCACTCAATGGAATTGAAAATGTAATTAAAAATTTAACAGCAAGGAAAATTCCAGGGCCTGATGAATTCACTGATGAATTCTACAAGAAATTTAGAGAAAATCTAGTGACACTATTAATTAAACTCCTTAAAGAAATTGAAATGAAGCTATACTTTTTAAAATTTTTTTTTTGTTTTTAACAGAATAAAACCTAACAAAATAAAACAGAATAAAACCAATCAAACCAAAAGAGTGAAAGCAATACAGGACTTCAAAACAAGATAATAGGAACTCAGCCATGGCTACCATAATGCCTCTTGTTATCTTCAAAATAGCTGCCCATACCATCAGACCTAATAAAATCAAATAGAACAGAATAAAACTAATCAAAACAAAACAGTGAAAATCATACAGGACCACATCATACCACAGTGATATATGCACATTCATCTTAATAGCAGTAGAGTTTGTAATAGGCAAATTTTGGAAACTACTCAAATAGTCATCAAGTGAAAAATGGATAAAATGATGTGTTTTTTATACAAAGGAGGACTACTCAGCCATAAAGAATAAACTTGAGGCATTTATAGGTAAATGGATGCACCAAAAGACCAGATTCTTAAGTGAAATATGTCAGACATACATGTGTAAATATCATATTATTTCTCTGGTTGGAGAGACTAGAAGTATAAATAAGTACCAAAGTGTATTCTAGGTATTGAGAAATACCGATTGTTCAAAAGAAATGAGAACTAGGGAGGGGAAGTTGGGGAAAGAAAGGAAGGGAAAATAAAAACATTTTAAAAAGCATAAAATGGACACAAAGCTTCGTAAACAAGGATGGGAAGAAGTGCTGAAGAGAGGGGAACTGATTGGGAATAACAGAGAAATCATGACATATCATACACAGTTACAAATTCCCTATGATGAACAACATCATTACGTATATCTAAATTGCATCAATAAACTCAATGAAAAATAAATAAAATAAACATGGAGCACTCATTATCTATTGTTCTATTAATCACTTTTATTGCTGTTTCCTCGACTAGGAGTTACCCCCAATGACAATGCTGAGTCTCCGTGATACTAACACATTGCCCTTTGTCACAGAAAAAATAAGAGTGAGATTTAACATTAAATCACTATTCCCTAGGTCTAATCCTGTAAACTTTTTCATTGTTTTCCAACTATAAGAGGGTTGAAGCAGAGATTGGTGTCTTCATCACATATACATCTCAAGTAAATTTTAATACTCTTTTCAGTTTCCTGAGTAGGAATGAAATCAGTATCTGATTTAAATGTTCTTCTAAGATTGAGTGGATATTTCAATAATGAGAAAGGAAGTGGTCAGCTGAGATGTCATCCAGTACGAGTAAGAGAGAGAGCTGTGCTGGGTTTTCATGTTCCTAGTCTTTCCATAACCTTTACTTTTGATTTCAGGCATTTCCTCTAAAGTAGTTACAGTAGGTGCCATCTACTCCTTTCTCCTGCTTTTTAAAAGAAACCCTTCACAGGAATGTCAGAGTGACCAAGGAGTCTCTTCCATGAGTGGCAGGGCCTGAAAAACCTGGCTGGGTTCTCAAGGAAACAAAATACCTTGACTGTCATAGCAAGATTCCTTGTGTGTGTTACACCAGAGCCTCACCAAAGCACAGCTCATTCTTTTGGACCTAAAAATCTTGCACATTACAAAAACTCCATGGCTTTACTTTCATGTAAAATAATAATACTTTGCACATATGACTACTGAAAACTATGCAGATTAAGCAAAACAACATAAACAGAACGTATAACTAAATTCTTGGCATTTAAAGCATTCTCTATGATTGGTGATATTTAGGTTACTGTCACCCTCCACTTATCCTTATCCTCACATTCTTAAAGTTTTTAAAAACCTTACAGAGCAGTTTTGAGGGACTCACTTTCACCTGTTATGTGATATATATGAAAAAAGTGAGAGAAAAGCATAAGGGAGAGTTGTAGAACCCCACAGTACTACAACAAAGGTTGCAAACTTCACCATCTGCTTTGCTGAATGTTTACACATTGGCATACTTCCATCTTACTACACAAACTGCATGTTTTTCCTGATGAGGAGGAAACAAGGACTTTTGATAGTCCTTCCTTTACCCATTTTCCCCTCAGCACCTGCTGTGTCAAGATGTAGTACCGCCAGAACGTGGTGAAGTACTGAGCACCTTCCTTGCCAAAACCCTGTTTAAATCTCAGTCTCTGTCCTCGGGATTGACATAAATATAGAGTGAAATAGAAGCTTTCTTCTATTTCACGCAGACCAGCATGGCAAGGAAGTACAGGTATAGTGCCCACAGGACTGTGGTGCCATTAATACAGAAGTCCAAAGGCTGAATATCAAGTATTATAGGATCTTGGAGGTTCCTTACACAGAGCTCATATTTAGACAAATAGGTCCATGTTCTCCAAATCCCTATGGAATTATTAACATTAATGAAAGAAGAAGAGAAAATAAATGTGCTGGCTCTAAAGGGTTTGTGCTCTCCCATTAAGAGCGGAGCTTGTATGTAATATTTGTTTCTTGATGTCTGTTTTTTCCAGACTTCTTTTTTTATTTTAAAAACAAACAAAAAAGGATAAAAACAAGGATCTTGATGCCTTTTTAAAAGAACATTTATCTGCATTGCATTTCCATTATTTTTGTAATAAAATAGAAATGACAAAAATCATCATTCTAAACATTTTAAATTTTGCATTAATGACATGAACACTGCTGTACAGCCATCAACAGTAACCATTCCGACAAATTATTCATCTTGTCAAAGTGAAAACTTGTCCACATAATAGAAGCTTCCAAAGCCTTCATTTCCCAAATCCGGATATCATCAATTACTGGTAAACAATATGAGAAATTGAAGCATGCAAACAATAAAAATATTATGACCACGTTGGCAGTATTAGAAGTCTAAATGTTTAGTCTTCTACCTTCTATGGTCTGTGTTCAAGATGGATTCTACAGGTATTGAAATTAACACTGCTCTGCTGTGGAGCCTCTTTAAAGTGTTCTTAATGTCCCTGTTCCTCAGGCTATAGATGAAGGGATTCAGCATTGGGGTGACCACAGTGTACATCAGTGAGGCCATTGCACTCTGTTTGGGAGAAGAAGACATATCTGAAAAGAGGTATACTCCAATGCCCTTTCCAAAAAATAAACAAACAACTGTCATGTGAGATCCACAAGTGGAGAAGGCTTTATACTTCCCACCTGGTGTTGGGACTCTCAGAATGGAAGAAAAAATTTTATAGTAGGATAAAAAGATCCCTGTGATAGGAAAAAAACCAGAAATGGCAACAGCAAGATACATGATTATGTTATTGATCAGAGTATCAGAACAGAGAAGATTAAGAAGTTGAGAAGGGTCACAGAAGAAATTAGCAATTCGCACATCCTTGAAGTATGGAAATTGTAAAATAATACAGTTATGCAGTTGTGAGACTAAAATACCAAACAAAAAAGACACAAAAACTAAGAAGGCACAGAGGTGAGTGTTCATAATGGCCTGGTAATGTAGGGGATGACAAATGGCCACATACCGGTCATAGGCCATGACAGTCAGAAGCAGAGCATCCATACATCCAAAAATGATATACAGAGACATCTGTGCCAGGCAGGCGGCAAAGGATATTACTCTACTATAAGTGTGGATGTCCAGAATCATCTTTGGGACCACAGTAGAGATGAAACAGATGTCATCCAAGGACAGGTTGGAGAGGAAGAAGTACATGGGGGTGTGGAGGTGGGGGTCACAGCTGACAGCCAGGATGATGAGCAGGTTTCCCAGCACTGTAACCAGGTACATGGTCAGGAACAGTCCAAAGAGGACAGGCTGCAGTTCTGGGTTTTCTGAGAAGTCCATGAGATGGAATTCTGAGATACATGTTAGATTTTGTGCTTCTATATTGCTTGGGCACCTTTTGAAAAAGAAAGTGCATTTGATAAAAGCAGCAACAAAGCAGTCAGCATTCAATTCTGAATTGGGATGAACTCGAATTTCGTAGAACTTTTTATTGTTAGCTTCTCTATTATTCACCATCTATACACACTTACGTTACACAAACTAAATGAACAATGTAAAAAACCCAGGAATATTAGACATAATAGGACCGTGGTCACAATTAATTATATTCTATTTATTTAAGATAACAGAGATAATAAATATTCTTCCATGTTGGTGATAAAAATCATTCACATTAGAGAAAACTAAGAACCTGTGGAACAAAAGTTGTTTTATTAGAAGCAATGATATAAACTACCTTAAGTTAAAAGATAAACGGTGTAAATACTATAGCTGTAATTCCTAAACACTAAAGTCAACAGTTCATAATCAGAAAATATTGGTATGTACCTGTTGTAAGACATCCCTTGTTGTTTGATTTTCTGATCTCCCTCCTTTGAGGATGTACTTAAACAGTCAAATATGAATTTACTCTTGTAAATAATTTAATATGTAACTTCTACACTTGGCTTTGATGAGCTTCAAATTGTGATATCATTTAGCTAAATGCACATAACCAAGGATATTCTTGACTACAAAGGGTACACTACATCTAAAATTGATTAACAAATAATGAACTGTGAAGAAACATTTTTAAATATTTGTCACTTTAAACTGGGCGTGGTGGCGCACACCTTTAATCCCAGCTCTCGGGAGGCTGAGGTAGGAGGAGTGTTGTGAGTTTGAGGCCGGCTTGGGCTACAACGCGAGCACAAGGCCAGCCTGAGCTACATAGTGCAACCCTGCCTCAAAAAACCAGGGCTGGGAGTTTGGCTCAGTGGCTTAAGCGCCTGCCCTGGCAGGCGTGAGGTTGTGAGTTCAATCCCTGGTACTGCAAAAAAAAAATAAAAATAAAAAAAATTGTCACTTTATACAGTTGCATTTGTAACAGCCACATAAAATATCAGTTAAATTTCTTGTGTGTGAGAAAGATTCTTG
>RJWM01034790.1:0-13941 GCA_004363535.1 Dasyprocta punctata | reverse complement strand
TACCTCAGCCTCCCGAGTGCTGGGATTAAAGGCGTGCGCCACCACACCTGGCTCATCCTCCTTTTTCCCCTCAATTTTTTCTTCCCCAATCTAGTTTGAATCCCAATTCCCTCTTCTTTTCTTTTGTTTTGACAGCTACCTGCTATCTTTCATAGCCTAGACTTTTTTACCCTGCCTCAGTTTCTTGCTTGATCTGAATGGTCTCAAGCTCTTCTATTGTCAATATAGCAGATAATTTCTCTAAAACTCATCCTTCCTTTTTCTCTCTCTTTCTTTTGACAAGGTCTCTCTATGTAGTTTAGGCTTTGAATTTATAATTTTCTGTCTCAGCCTCCCAAGCACTGAGATTGCAAGTGTGAAGTACCTGAAAACATGACAACGTGTCCAGCTTTTAAAGTCTGCCTTTCTTCCCAACTTCTGAGTTAGGGTCCCTAGAAATCTAAGTAGCACCTCAGGGTTAGACTGCCACCCACCAGGGGGAGACTTCGAGGTCACGGGGACACCCCACCACGGGCACTTCCTCTTGGGCAGACGGGCGGGGTGGCCCTTGTAATTATGGGCTATTTATACTCCATCCCTGCCCCCCACCTGCTGGCTGCTTAACCCTCCACCTCCTCACCAACCTGGCCGTGCCTCTAGCTATTTTCTCTGTGTTTCTGAAGCCATTGTTCCTATTCCAGTGAGCCAGTTTCTGCTCTCTCGATTGCTCTATTTTCCTGCTCTTTTTGGTTCTTCCCAAGTCACATATCTGGTCTTCTGTTTTCCTCTTCCCTCTCTTTTTCTTGTAGCCTCTAATGGCTTTCTGATTCCCTTGAACTATTCTACTTGCTCTTTGTGTCTTTTGGTCCTAATGTGTTCTTTTCCTGTCTGACAGCTACTTGTTCCCTGACCCTTTCTCAAATATTACGTTCACAAGGTTGCTGGGGGAAAATCAAATCCTAGAACTGACACCTAGAACTCCTGAGTCCTATCCTAAACTTTGTTCCTGCCTGCTGTTTAGATTGCTGTGTCAAAAATACAAAACAAAACAAAATTGCTGTGTAACCCCTAGATCTCTCCTCTCTATTCCTTTCATTTCCCAGCTTTGTTTTGTTTTGTTTTGTTTTGTTTTGCTTTTTGGCACAGGGTCTTGCTATATAGTTCAGGCTAGCCTTGAACTCACTGTGTAGACCAGGCTGGCATGAAACTTGTGCTGTTCTTTCTGTCTCAGCCTCCTTGAGTGCTAGAATTACAGGCCTGCACCACTACACCTTCCTGGCTCTACCTCCCAGCCCTTTCCTTGGAGTGCCAAGAGAGCCAAAGAAGCTGAGAATGTGGGTGCTCAAGAACGAGAAAATGAGGATTGCCGGGGAATAAGGAAGGAGGGGAAAGACAGGTAGGGCAGGGAGCAGACAGAGAAGTGTTTAAGGGAATAACTTGCAAAACAGCCTGATGACCACGGAACAGATTGTGGTTCTGCCACTTGGCTGCTCAGTCCTCTCTCTCCCAGGTAGTTAGTAATGGACTTTAGGGGATTTCTTCTCCCAACTAGATTGACCTTCTTTCTCCTCTTTTCCACTCTGATGGAAAATCAAAGTTGGGAAGTCCCAATTAAGTTCTAATTTCAGTTCTTTCTCCTGTGGAGGGAATTACTGCGTGGTAATAAGCAAGGGACCTAGGAGCCCTCCCCCAAGGGAAGTGTGGTCACTCATGGGAAGAACCATCTATCGAAGGTTGGAGATTAAACCCTCCAGCCAAGAGGGGCTTGGGGATGGTACCTGGGTAACTGGTAAGGAGTGATGGAGGCCAGGTATTTGTTTTTTGAGGGATTAACACAAAGGGGCTAAGTGCTGGCATGGATGAGCGGACCCAATGACCTCCTGCCCTGACCCTCACTCCTACTTTTTAATTTTCAGCCAGTGATAAGGCTCCGTAATAGAGCACTTGTCTAGGATGTGTAAGGCCCTGGGTTTGATGTCCAACACTGCAAGAGAACAAGTTGTTTTCTCAAATTTTTTTCAGTCCAATTCCAGTTCTGCCGTACAAAACAAAGCGAGCTTAAATATTGCTTCCTAGCAGTGAAACTGAGGCACAGTGAGGAAAACGAAAGGACCCTACACCTGTGTCAAGTCCTGTGCCACTCTCCTCCCCTTCTTCCAGGCCTGGCTCTGCAACCTGCCTCAGTGGCCCTAAAAGTTTGGGAGCACAAGCCTCCACTACTGGGTGTACTTTTCCTCCTCCCTACCCTGAGTGGTACACACACACACACACACACACACACACACAGAGCTCTCCCTGTTGTGGGTGAATGGGGAGGCAGGCAAGCCTCTCCCCATGGCCAGCCTGGGTGTGCACCCAGCATGTCACTGTGTTCCTCTGTGTGTGAGTTTGTGTCCGTGACAGTGGCTGTACTGCTAGGTAGTACTGCATGTGTGTACGTGTGCATGCATCATCCTCGTGTCTGTCCATGAGTGTGTATGTCAGTGTGTTCCAGTCTGTCTGTGTGAGTGTCGTCCCTGATCCCCCATCCCCCCAACCCTGGATCTCTAATTAGTGGTTTGGGGTTTGTTCCTTTTCCCTCCTGTTCCTTCCCTCAGCAGCGGCAGGCGGGCGGGCGGCGGCAGCAGCAGCCTCGGCAGCAGCAGTAGCAACAGCAGCAGAAGCAGCCGCTGCCAGCATCGGTGAGGACTCTGGAGCCAGAGTAAGATTGCAGGACCAGGATCGCAGCCCTTGTAGGAACCAGAGTGCCGCTGGCCTGGGAAAGAAGTGGATCCTTCCCAGCGCCCTTAAGCCACCGGTTGCCTGCACTCTCCCTGCCAGACCTGCGGAGAGGAGAGCCTGGGACGGCAGCCTCAGGTTCCCCAGGTACCGGTGCTGAAGAGCTCTGGGAGGGTGGCCCACACATGCGTGAGGGATTGCTGGGGCTGTGGACACCTGGACCCACCACCCCCTTAACCTTTTGCCAGATCCCTTCCAAGCCCTGACAACTTGCCCATGCTCCTATGCCCCTTCCTGCTTCCCGTCTCTGCCCTGGGTGCCCCCTTTTCTCCTCTCCCTCCCAGATCCCTTCTTTGGGGAGCTCAGCAAATGGAGCAGGAAATTTGGACCCTCTGCCTCCCTCTCTCGCCCTCCTCATTGGATCCGAAGGTTTCTCCGCTGGGAAAGCTGTAATTAGAGGGTGGATCCCTACAGACAGAGAGCAGCCCCCCCACCCCCACCCCCCAGTCCCTTCTAACTTTAGATCTCTTCTCTCCCATTCTCCCATTCTCCCTCCCTCTCCCCTCTCCCTCTCTCTCTCCGGCTCAATTCTCTCCATCTGCCTGGTTCCTTGGGACCCGGTCCCCAGCCTCAGGATGGCGTCCTCCCTGCTTGAGGTAATGGCCCCCTCCTCCCCCCAGAAACCAGCCACAGTTTTAAGGTCCTAATCCGTGCCCATCCTACCCCTTTAACTCACATCAACAGTAGCTGTGGTGCCTGTCACTTCTAGGGTCCTTCTGAGGAGGAGAGAGAAGAGGGGTCAGAAGAGGGGTGAACAGAGGGCCAAAAGACAGGGAAGGAGAACAGTGTCAGCAGGCAAGGCCTTCAAAGGATTAGGTCAAAAGAAGGCATGGACCCCTAAGGTCAGCTAAGCCACTAACTGTGAGGAGTGGAGAAGCAGTAGAGAAAGGAGGGAGAAGACAGGGCCAATAGGGAGAAAAGGATGGAAACAGATATAGATACCACAGTACCAAAAGGGCAGAAGAGAAAGGGAGAGGACTAGTTGAGTGGACTCCATGGGGGTTCTGAGCCTGAGACTACTATGCTCAACTGGGTCTCCTCTGACTTGGTGGGGGAGGGCCTGGCCTGAGAGCGGGTCTGTGAAGGAAAGGAGGTTGCCTGTGAGGGAGAGGAGGAGGGCAGCCTTGTGCGTGGCGTGGCGGGGCTGACCAGGGGAACTGAGCCCAGGCCTGAGAGGGAACCAAGGAGGAGGGACAGGGTCTGAGGCCGCCTGCCCGGCTCACAAATATTTAGCTTTCAGCCAAAGACAAACTCAGCTCTATTTTGGGAGTGGGAGGCTCCAGGGCGGACTGGGTCACTTCCCTTTCAGGCTGGGACCCTACCATCCCTTGCCTCTGGAGCAGGAGATGAAGGGAACTAGGGTACCATGGGGGTTTGGGGTCTTGAGAAATCACTGACTCAACCAGGGTATATGGAGTGCCAAAGGCACAAAATTGGAAAGTGAGTGCTCATGGTCACTCAGAGTCTGAGTTCTTTGTGGTTTTGGGTCTCTGTTGCTGTTTCTGTCACCATCTCTGTCCTGCTTTCTGGGTCTCTGCAGGAACTGGGGGCTAGAGAGCCCTCTCTTGAAGGTCAACCTCCTGCTATGGCTTTGAATCTTCCTTCTCTGTTTCTAGTGACTAACTCAGGTCTCAGGCTTTTGTCCAAACAAGAAGTCAGCTTTGCCCACCTTTGGAGAGGTGTGTGAGATTGAGCAGGGGTCTGTTGACACCTGTGTCCTTTGGCCTGCACGCGGTAGGCAACGAAGGATGCCTACATGCGGCAGAGTACAGATATGTGTGTCTGGGAGCTGGACCATCTGGCTGCTCTTAGTTTGAGTGAGGACTGTCATCTGTGTGAAGCTGTGAGGTAGTCAATTTATGGCTGAATTTGAGAGAACGGCATGCAAACCAAAGGGTGGACATCATGCTTCTTGTTACACTCAGCATCCAGCCAGGAGTCCCCAAGTGCTATACTCTACCCTCAGCCACAGTGGGGGCACACTGTCATCCTGGATCTTTCCCCATTCAATGCTGTTGAGCCATCACTGAAACATTGGTCTCGAGGAAGCTGAAAGAATAAGGGATGTGGAAACCCTGGGTCCACCCAGGGCAGGGGCAGTTTCAGTGGCAGAAGGCATCATGCCAGCATTGCCAGCGTGGCACTGGTGCTTGGAGGAGGGAAGACATGGGATTGGGGAAGCATTTGGGAAGAAGAGTGTGCTGTGGAAGCTAGTCTTGGAAGTCCCCTCACTCTCTGAGGATCTCTAGTCCCTCTTATCTCTGTTCACCTATATTTTGGGTACCTGAGTCCTCTTTCCTCCTTCCCAGGAATCCCTCTGCCAGGTGTGGGTGGGCTCTCAGGCAGTGGGAAGAACTTGTGGGTCAGAGAGGGATATTTGATGGGAGTTTCACCTGGATTGAGCAAGACACAGGGAAATGGAAGGGAAAAAAAATGGGGCAGGGGCTAGATGGGAATGGAGCCATGGGAAACCCTGATGGGAATATAGCTTACTGGCAGAGCACTAGCCTAGCATGCATGAGCCCTGGGTTCTATGTTTATACTCAGTACCAAAAAACAAATAAAAGGAAAGTCAGGAAAATTAAGAAATTTGGGGAGAAGGCTGAACTAGGGACTCTGGCACCCAGAACCAAGGTCAACCAGCTGTCAGATGTGCAGCAGGGAGGTGTGGGTGAGCATTGCACTGTGAGCTCCCTGAAAGAGGGGTCCCCTTGCTGTCTCCACAGAGCTGGGACAGCTCCTGTTTTGTGCTTCCTCTGAAGACTCCCCCTTCAGTACTGTAAGCCTGTGCTTTTTGGTGGTTGTTGCTTTTCTTTTTCTTTCTTTTTGTAAGGATGGTGGGGTGGAGGTAGAGGCTGGGAAACAACTACAAGGTGGGAATTCTGGGTCCTGGCAAGTTACACATTCAGTCAGGTATAAGGGCACATGCTTAGACCTCTTTAAACGGGACCCTCTTCCCTAGTTCTCAGGAGAGAGCAATCAGCCAGAGAAGGAAACTGAGGCTGTTGTGAAACTTAACCATATGGCCACCTCTTCCCCCGACCCAAGTCTGAGTGGGTTGGGTCCCTGGCTTCCCCTTCCCTGCCCCAGCGCCTCTGTGGGCCTCTCTGCGCCCCCGGCTGGGGTCTCCTGTTGGCCTGAGGCTGGCTGCCTTCTTTCACCCCAACCTCCTTCTCCACAGCTGGGTGGGGTCCCTGGGCTTGGCTGAGGCCCCTGTGGCCACAGTGTGAGGGCTGGGCAGGGGGGGGACGGCGTCGGCGTTTTTAAAAATAAACCGACCGCAGGGAAACCATCGGAGCCGGAGCTGGGCCGGGCTGGGCAGAGAGGGAGGGGGTGGTCAGGGAGAAGGAGGGAGGAGTGGCCTGGTCTGGGGGTTTTCTGAGGCCCAGCACCACGGTGCCTTTTCTCTTAGGTAGAAAGTTCGCCTTCTTCCTCCTCCTCTACCTTTCTTCCCCTCGTCTTTTCTCTGTTCTCCTTAGTTTTCCTAGCCCAGTTCTTCCCTACCACCTTGCCTTTATTTTGTTTTCCTCTCTCTCTTTCTCTTTTGTCTTTTTAACTGTCTGCTCTTTTAGGTCCTTGCCCATTTTTGCATCTTGATGCAGGTTTCCCCTTTCCTGGTCTCCCTTTCCCTGTCTCCACAGAGCTTTCGAGGCAGCTCCTCACCTAGCTCAGGATTCTTTGCATCCCATGTTCCTACCTTTCCAGCTATGATCTAACTCCTGCCCACCAGTTATCCTGCCTTAGTTCACCTTCTGCTCAGAGGATCAGAGGAAACTCTGACTGGGAAACCCTGGTTAGAAAGCTTTTGGTGGCTCAAGTTTAGGAGTTCATGGGGTCACAGGACCCTAGAGAGGGAGGTAACTAGGCAGGGGAGCAGCAGTCCTAGACCCACTTCTAGGACTGGGGTCACACACATACACAGCATATGCTAGGAGCCGTTTGGAGGGAGGTGAGAACCCTGAATTCTTGGGTTTTTTTCTTAGCTTTACTAAGAAGATACCAGCCACTTGACTTTTGAGGCTCCCAATCAAGGAACCATACAGAGACAGCTTCACAAGGCATTTTTTAATGGAATTCTCAGTAACAGATGTTGGAGGGCATTTCCTGGGAGCTCCTAGGGCTGACTGAGGGAAGGGTGGGTGTCATGAGCTCCTAAAGAGTGGTGGTCTTTTTTTTGGGGGGGGCACCGGGGATTGAACTCACAACTTCATGCCTGCCAGACAGGCACTTAAGCCACTGAGCCAAACTCCCAGCCCTAGTTTTTTTGAGGCAGGGTCGCACTATGTAGCTCAGGCCGGCCTTGCGCTCGCGTTGTAGCCCAAGCCGGCCTCGAACTCACAACGCTCCTCCTACCTCAGCCTTGCCTCCCAAGTGCTGGGATTAAAGGCATGCACCATCACACCTGGCTTAAAGGGTGGTAGTCTTGAGGGTGGTGGTCTTCACCTAGAATATGGGGTGAAGGCAAGAAAATCTGGAATGGAGGCAGATAAGATCCCCTAATATTTCTTGTTCTCCCTATGCTGATCCAGCTTGGTAGCAGCAGCATGGTGGGGATTAAGGAGATACTTCTGCATTTCTAAAGTCACCCATGCCTCATATACATATCTTCCTTCCCTTGTTGTCCTTGAAGTGTGAAGCCACATGGGTACACATTTGGGGACACTGAGGCATCAAGGGTGTGGCTGTGAGAGGGTATCTTAGCCACCCCAATTCCATGCCTTGGAGGGGCTTGGTGGTTTGGGCTCTTCCATTCGCCCAAAATGGTACCACAGAGCAGGAGGTGCCATGGCCTGCTTGAAAGACATTTTTGCTTCAGCCACAGACCTGGCTTGGTGGCAGCTCTGTTCCCTCTCAATGTCCCAGTGTCTCTGCCATTGCTTCCTTTTGCTGTCCAGTCCCAGAGTCCCTGCCAAAAGATTCCTTACCAGAGACAAGCGGACTGGAGCTGAGGGAGACCAGGCCACTGCCTTAGTCAGGAACTGAAGCAGAGACAGGAAGTGGAATATGGGGTGAAGCCAAGAAAATCTGGAATGGGGGCAGATAAGATCCCTTAATATTTCTTGTTCTCCCTATGCTGTTTTTGTTTTTTCCCCCCAGCACTGGGGATTGAAACCAGGGCCTTCACCCTGAGCCACATCCCAGCTCTTTTTTTAATTTTTAATTTTTTATTTTAAGATAAGACTTCACTAAGTCACTGAGTTACCCAGGCTGGGCTCAAACTTGCAATCCTCCTGCCTCAGCTTCCCAGTGATTGAATTACAGCCAGGGATCCCCACACCTGGCCCCAGGCTACTCTCTCTGCTCTTTTTTTTTTTTTTTTTGTGGCACCGGGGATCGAGCTCACAACCTCGCGCCTGCCTGACAGGCGCGTAAGCCGCTGAGCCAACCTCCCGGCCCTGGTTTTTTGAGGCAGGGTCGCACTGTGTAGCTCAGGCCGGCCTTGCGCTCGTGTTGTAGCCCAAGCTGGCCTCGAACTCACAACGCTCCGCCTACCTCAGCCTCCTGAGTGCTGGGATTAAAGGCGTGCGCCACCACGCCCGGCTCTCTCTGCTCTTTGAGTGACATTTTTCCCCCTCTGAGTCCCTGACTGTGGCTTCTGTTTTCTCCAAACTCATTTCCCATGGGTCAGGACCCTGACTGTCCCCTCATCTGGGTGCTGCTTCTATCCCAGCTCTTCTGGTAGCCCTTTAAAGAATCTCCTGTCCCTAGAAGGCCTTGCACACCCCTAGGAACTCCATAGTGTGCTCGGATTCCTGGCTGCTGGGTTGGGGGAGCAGGCTACAGTCTTGTGTTCTGCTCTTCTAAGACCCTGTGTTAGCTCTGCCCTGACAGCAGGCCTCACCAGCACACATCTGTTCCCTCTAATTCCCTGTCCTCTTCAATTCTTCCCTGGCCCATCTGCTCTGTTCATATCTCTAAGTCTGTCCTAGAATTTTGCCCTTCATTTTCCCTCTCCTTCCGTCCCCTAAGCAGTGCTTACTTCTTACTGCAGGAGGAAGCTCACTATGGCTCCAGTCCCTTGGCCATGCTGACAGCAGCGTGCAGCAAGTTTGGCGGCTCCAGCCCTCTGCGGGACTCGACGCTGGGCAAAACAGGCACAAAGAAGCCATACTCTGACCTCTCAGCTCCCAAAACCATGGGGGATGCCTATCCAGCCCCCTTTTCAAGCACCAATGGGCTCCTCTCACCTGCAGGCAGTCCTCCAGCGCCTACTTCCGGCTATGCCAATGACTATCCACCCTTTTCCCACTCTTTCCCTGGACCCACAAGCACCCAGGACCCTGGGCTACTAGTGCCCAAGGGGCACAGCTCTTCTGACTGCCTGCCCAGTGTCTACACCTCTCTGGACATGGCACACCCCTACGGTTCGTGGTACAAGGCGGGCATCCATGCAGGCATCTCACCAGGCCCAGGCAACACTCCTAGTCCTTGGTGGGATATGCACCCTGGCGGCAACTGGCTAGGTGGTGGGCAGGGCCAGGGTGATGGGCTGCAAGGGACACTGCCAACAGGCCCTGCTCAGCCTCCACTGAACCCCCAGCTGTCTACCTACCCATCTGACTTTGCTCCCCTTAACCCAGCCCCCTACCCAGCCCCCCACCTCCTGCAGCCAGGGCCCCAGCATGTCCTGCCCCAAGATGTCTATAAGCCCAAGGCAGTTGGCAATAGTGGGCAGCTGGAGGGAAGTGGTGGAGCTAAAACCCCCCGAGGTGCAGGGACAGGGGGTAGTGGCAGCTACTCGGGCAGTGGGGCAGGGCGCTCTTCCTGTGACTGCCCCAATTGCCAGGAGCTGGAGCGCCTGGGGGCAGCAGCAGCTGGGCTGAGGAAGAAGCCCATCCACAGCTGCCACATCCCCGGCTGTGGCAAGGTGTACGGCAAGGCCTCACATCTGAAGGCCCACTTGCGCTGGCACACAGGCGAGAGGCCCTTCGTCTGCAACTGGCTGTTCTGCGGAAAGAGGTTTACCCGTTCCGACGAGCTGGAGCGGCACGTGCGCACTCACACCCGGGAGAAGAAGTTCACCTGCCTGCTCTGCTCCAAGCGCTTTACCAGAAGTGACCACCTGAGCAAACACCAGCGCACCCATGGAGAGCCAGGCCCAGGCCCCCCTGCCAGTGGCCCCAAGGAGCTGGGGGAGGGTCGCAGTGTGGGGGAAGAGGAGGCCAGTCAGACACCTCGAACTTCGGCCTCACCAGCACCCCCAGAGAAAGCCCCTGGGGGCAGCCCTGAGCAGAGCAACCTGCTGGAGATCTGAGCTGGGTGCGGGGTCTCCAGCCAGGGGCCTCTTGCCAGCTTCTCTGGCTCTGTGGACCACTGCTTGCCCTCACTCCCTTCCCTCTGCATGTTGTCCTTTGGGGCTCTCCGCGCTTCTTCTCTGAGCATTCTGGCCTGGTGAGTCCTTGCATGTCTCTTCAGCTCACTTCTTCCATGTGCCAGGAGACTGGCTCTTGGGGCCCAACTCACTTCAGGGCCTCACCTTGTGATTCCTGACCTCTGGCTTCCTAAATTCTTCCCTGGTCCCCGTTCACAGCTTCTTTCCCGGGTCTTGCCATACCAAATCACTTTTCTTCCATCTGGATTCCCAGCACTATTTCTGTCTCTCACAGACTCCATTATATCCTTTCTGCTTTCCAAGCTTATTTAGTGTTACTCCTCAGCTTCCCAACTTATTCCTCTGCTCTCTGTTCTCCAGAGCTTTTTTCCCCTTTTCACAAACACAGTGATGATAGTGATTATTTATTGCCCCCTGGTGGCCTCTTCATTAGGGACCAGAGTTAGGGGGATTGGGGTTAGTGACCTGGCTGGGAGCAAGGTGCCAAGAGCGGGGCAGACCAGAGGGGATCTGATCCCAAAGATGGGGTGACCCCAGGGTCAGGGAGGCTGCCCCCAGGCCTGTATAGTTAACCCCTGTGCACCAGGAGTAATGAATAATAATAATAATAATAATAATAATAATAATAATTCTATTTATCTAAGTTATGATGACAGGTCAGGTAGAGTGAGCTGGGGAGGGAAGGGGATCCATTTCTGCTATGGAAATTCTAGCCAAATGCATCTCTGTGTAGACAAAGTGATAGCAGAGATCTTCTTAACAGAATTTCTATCATCAGGGTTCAGTTAATGGGGTTTCTTTTTGGAGTTTTTACAAATTGGGTTGGTTAGCTAGATCTCTGTAAGAGAGTGGATGTGGGTATTTCTCAGCGAGGAGATCCCTAATATTCCCAGCCCCAGCCAGAAGCTGTGAAACCTCAATTCCTACGGAGGGGAGCACTGGAGTGTACCCCAGCTCCCTTGACCCCAGAGCAGGTCCTTCCACTGCCCACTTCAGACATCATGACCTCATCAGGTTAATACCCTGTTGCCATGGTTATGGAGAGTTTGCAGTTGCCATCTTAAACAGGCTCTTTGGGGAAGCCCATTTAACAGGAGGACATTGGTTTGGAGGTGCCTCTCTTGAAGAATGGGTGGGGAAGACTCTCTGGGACCAGATTCAAATAAATCAAGTATTTATTGAGTGCCTGCTTTCTACAAGGCACTGTATTAGGCCTGGTGCCTAGAAGCCATGAGAAAGAATTTACAGAGCAAGGAGGACAGAGGTCCCCAAACAGATTTGGGGGTGTATCCAAGGCCCCCCAACATGGGACTTCCGACTCCACTTCCAATGACTTTTAAAGCCGCTTGTGCCTTTGAATGCTTTTCCTGAGACTTTGGATCCTCCTTTTCTACCCCCTGCTCCCTCAGGGCCCCAAGTTAAAGGGCAAAGCCGCGGAAGCTTGGGGCGAGGGTAACATTGTGGAGGGGAAGGAATCATCCCCTCGTGGTCTTTTTTTTTTAATTTTTAATTTAATAAATAAAAGTTTGATTTGAAATTGTGTCCTGGTGAGAAAAGGGAAAAAGGAAGGCAGAAGATGGGCCACAAGTTTTTTCCTTAGCAAAGTGGGGGCTCCCTATGGGTGAAATTCTATTGTGCACGTTTGCACTTTAGCCTCGCATTACACCGTTCGCTGACCTTCTTTCCACGGGAGATGAGGTTTTTTTGGTCTTTTGTTTGTTTTGGGGAGCTGAGTTTTGTACCACCCTAGTCTGGTCGTCAGAGGCAGGAAGACAGAGCCGTTGCTCCCAGGGCCCTTTCTCAGACTGCAACTGCACCACCGACCGTGGCCGGTCCACGCCTGAGCACCGCAGTGGTCGCGCGCGCTGGTGCGCGACCCCAGCCCCGCGGAGATTCGGCTCCCGGCGGGCAGACCCCGCCTGGCACGTCACCCGCCCCCTGGCCTGGGCCTGCAATCATTCGTGTCCGCCACGGAGTTAGCTGAGGAACAAAAGCCACTCTGTGGTGGCCATTGCCAGGCCACAATAGGGCTTTGTGCGGCCCGCGCCCCCCAGGGTTCCCCTGCTGGGCCGAAGGGGCCTGACCCCCCGGTACGCGCTCCAACGGTCGCGAGAGGCGCAGGAGCGGGCGGGAGGGGGTCGGCGGCCGGCGGTCCCGGAGCCCCTTCCCACCCGCTGCCCCTCCGGCCGCTGCCCAGGTGCGAATCTCCAGCCCGAAGCGGGCGGGCGCGCAGCTTCAAAGGCGCTTTGAAGAAATCGAGTTCAGGCGACGTCTTTAGTGGCTGGGGGCAGCGGCGGAAGCCAGATCCGGGAGAGAGGGCTGGGGCGCCGGGAGCCGGTCTGAGAGCCGCGGGCCGGCGCGGACCCTCCACCCGCCCCGCCGAGGCCGGCTCCCCGGGACCCCCCAGGGTCTGGCCCTCTCGCCTCCCGGTCTCCGCCTGTCCGGTGCCAGCTCCCGCCCGCCGCAGCCTCGCGGTCCTCCCCTCCCCGGCCCCTCGGCTCCTTTCATCTTCCCTAGACTCCGCTTGGGGTTTTGCTGGTTTCTAGGAGATAAAAACCGCCTCAAATAGCGGCGGCGCGCTGCCAGGACAAACAGGGCCGGGCGGGCCATGTGCGCCTGGTTACCGGCCCCGGCCCGGGGCGCCGGGGTTCGGCGGGCCGAGCTCCAGGGACCCAGGCTCCGGCTATGCTTCCCAAAGTGTGTGTGTTGTGGAGGGGGTGTCCCCTTTTAGAAGTCTCTGGCAGCTGTCTCGGTTTCCCGCCCAGGTCTTAGGGAAGGGGCTGCTGGAGACCTCCCGCTAAGCTGTCGAAGACCCTGGAGCGGCGGGTCACAATCGCTCTGTCGCCGGGGCCGTGGCGCCCCCTGGTGAAGTTAGTGAGGGAAAGCGCTAGTCCTGGGCCTTTGGTTTTTTCCAGGACCCTGCACATTGTGAAAGCTACTCACTGGATAAATAAGTATGAAAGAGAGGGCATTACTTGGGCCCGGCCAGACCAGAGCGGGGGCAGGGGCCAGAATAGTCCTGTTCCCTCCACCCGCTGTGCACATTACAGGGTAAAAAGGCAGGCGCCTAACCGATGATTATAACATAAACCAGAGGGTGAAAACCAAGGCTTCATCGAAAGACTGTGGAAGTCGCAGGCTGGAGTGATTTTCTGGTACACGTCTGGGGTCAGATGGCCTTATGATAGAGGTACAAAGTCTTTGCCTGTGGGTCTCACTGCTGTCCACAAATCTGTCAGGATCACCGAATTCCTTTCCTTTAAACCTAATTTCTTCCCCTTTGGAGGGAGCACTTTCCTAGGCATGTTCCCTAGACCGCCCTCAGTTTACTCTTTAAACTTGCCGTCACATCCTCAGTGACAGTGAATTAAAGTAGCAAGTTAACCTGCGTAGTGCGAAAGAGTTAAAAGCTGGCTACTTAAAATGTGGTCTCTGCAGTATCATAGGGTTCTCTGGAACTAAAACCTTGTTACCCCAGAATCTGAATTTTAAAAGGTCTCTAGGTGCCAGGAATGGTGGTTGAGGCCTGAATTCTAAGTACTTTGAGACCTGAGGCAGACTAGCCTTGATTTATTTTCCTTTTTCTTCTTCTTTTCTGTTTTTCCCTTTCCGTTTTTTTTTTTTTTTTTTTTGCGACACCAGGGATTGAACTCACAACCTCACACCTGCCAGGGCAGGCGCTTAAGGCACCGAGCCAAACTCCTGGCCCTGGTTTTTTGAGGCAGGGTTGCACTATGTAGCTCAGGCCGGCCTTGCGCTCACGTTGTAACCCAAGCCGGCCTCGAACTCACAATGCTCCTCCTACCTCAGCCTCCCGAGTGCTGGGATTAAAGGCGTGCGCCACCACGCCC
>RJWM01034789.1:0-19433 GCA_004363535.1 Dasyprocta punctata | reverse complement strand
CAATTCATTATCTTGGCAAGTTTTTAACTTAGGCACAGGAATTGGCCTTGATTTGATTACCACTGCTATCATTACAACTTTCTCCAGGCATGATTTGACAGTAAACAAAGTGGGGCAGTGTAAAGTGCAAATAAAAGTGAGAGGGTGATGGTTGTTTGAAGTATACAGGCATTTTAGTTTTCCTGAAAGTTTAGCTTTTCCTCTTATTACTTTGGTGACATGTGACACTTGACCACATTAATTGCTTTGTTGCATGCTATTTATTTTAAGAGGCATTTTTTTTCTCAGCTACTTACAAATGCTTGGATATATAATCATTCATTTAAGTGTTGCTTTATGATAATCACTAAGAATAAAGTAAATCTTGTACTTCAGATTGCCAAATTTTAAGATCATAGTTTAAAATTTTTTTAAAATATTTGTCTTCAAAATATTAAGCAGGTTTGCTTACATTCTATTTAAATTGTATAATCTAAATTCTACAAAACTGAGCCTTCCTGGTTAGATATTTTGATAATAGAAAGAAAATCTGAGGATTTTATAAATTTTATTTATTTATTTATTTATTTATTTGTTTATGTTTTTTGAGACAGAGTCTCACTATGCAGTTCAGGCTGGCCTTGAGCTCACTTTGTAGCCCAAGCTGGTCTCGAACTCCCAACAATTGTCCTGCCTCAGCCTCCCGAGTGCTGGGATTACAGGCATGTATCATTACGCCCAGCAATTTTATAAATTTTATGATTGAAAGGAAAGGCAAATATTAAAGCCACAGAGAACAAGTGAAGTCTCTACTTTTTCAGAATTAAAATCTGAATTAAATATAAAATTTAATTTTGTCATTGTTGTATTGGGAATTAAACCTAGGGCCTGGAGCATGCTAGAGAAGTGCTCTACTGCTGAACCACAACCCCAACTCTATAACGCTTATTTCTTCCATACTTTCTAACACTTATATGCTAAGAACTTTCTAGGTACTGGGATATAGTAATGAATAAAAAACTTCAAAGCCTTATGGTCATGAAATTTACATTTATTTCTTTTTTCCAATAGAATATACTAGGTAGTGAAAAGTGTGGGTAGTGTGGGGGATAGAGACTGATGTCAGTTCTATTTTAGATTGTGTGCTCAGGAAAGGGCCATAAGGAAGGGAAATTAGGTCAGAAGTCTGAGTGAAAGAAAAAAGGGTTGGCATTTAAATATTTGCATGAAGAATATTACAGAGATAAGACTTGTAAGTACAAAAGGCTTTGAGGATAGAATCATATTGGTCTAGTAACATTAAGACCGCTGTTTCAGTAGAAGTTGGTAGGAAAATTATGCTAATATCTGAGACTAGGGAAGTATATGGCCCAGATTCAGTGGGGACTTATAAGATATGCAAGGACTTAATATATAGTCCAACTTCTGATGGAGGAAAAATCTTTGCTGGGTTTTGAGTTTAGATGTTTTCATTTAAATGAGGAAGAATGAGTAGAGGGATGGGAGAAGGAAAATGAGTTAGGCTTCAAACGTGTTAAACTTGAGATTGTTATTAGACACTCAAGTTCATTAACTGGCCTCATTATTTGCTAATGATATTTTATTTACAAAAGAATCTGGTAACCACTTTGTAGTTACAAAGTATGTTTACACTTAATTTGAATATTGTACTAATAAAAAACTTTAGACAAATTAATTAAAGCAGAGTTTATTTGAGCAAAGAGCAATTCATCATTAAATTAGGCAGCATTAAGAGCCAGAAATACCCAGCATCATGATCTCTACCCAGTAGCATGAATTGCAAGATTTACAGAGTCAACAAAAGGAAAGCAGATAAATTGCCTGATTTGCTACAGCTAGGTATTTGCTTTATTTGAAGATGGTATAATCAGTTTGCTGCCTGTGATTGGCTTTTATGAATGATTGAAAAGCTATTTGTTACAATAATGCACTCTTGGATTGTAGCTTTCTCTCTTTCTTTCTTTTTTCTACCATTTTCTCTCTCCCTCCCTCCCTCCCTCCCTCTCTCTCTCCTTCCTTCGTTTCTTCCTTTCCTTTTTTTCTTTCTTTTTTTATCCCTTCCTTCCTTCCTTTTTTCCTTCCTTCCTTCCTTCCTTCCTTCCTTCCTTCCTTCTTTTTCAGAATGTTACACAGTTTCACCAGTAGCCTCCTGCTTACTGAAATTGTTAACAATTGTTACAGTCTTGCAATTCATGTGGCAGCCTGTGATGAATAATTTTTTGCATTTTCACTTTTATTTTGGCTGAAGCTATTTTTTCTATTTTCTGCACAAGTATTTTTTTTTCCTCAAATAAGAATTTCCTGAATTTAGCTCTGGGCAAACTGTGAAAGAACAAAGTATTTTAATGTGTGGCTCATTTAAATTGTTGAGGTGTTGTCATCTTCATTTCAATTTCATAGGACTTCAACTAGAAATTTAAAATTAAAGATAGATATTCTTTGATTTCCAATATAGATTATAAAGGTCATCAATATTATCAGAGTGTTGGAACTTCACATAAGTCAAGTGAAATAATATTAGTGATGATACCACTTAACATTTGTTTGTGCTTACATATATTAAATCATTTAATTCACACGACAATCCTCATTCTAAAAAGGTGGGACTTGAACTGTAGAAATATTAGGCATTGTCTTACTTTTCTCATTGCTGAGACAAAATACACAACACCCAAAGTTAAAGTAGGAAAGGTTTATTGTAGCTCACAGTTTGTAGAGGTTTCAGTTCTTACTTGGCTAGTTCCAAGGCAGAGTATCATGGCAGAGAGGCATCACCGAAGAGAAACATTCCATGGCAGGCAGAAAGCAGCAAAGCAGTGAAGTAGTGAAGAAGCAGCAAGTGATGACCACAGCCTTTTTTGTGTTCCTTATGTTCTATCCAGGCTAAATGCACTTGGGGTGGGCAGCACTCATGCCTAGGATGAACCTTCCCATTATTCACACCCAGAACTATGCTAAACCGGTTAGTGGACTAATTTAGTAATTACACATCTATAATGCCAGCGTCACACACTTAATCTCGCTGTAGATCCAGCCACCTCTGAAGATCTCCACCTATGACCACATGAGGCTTTGTGGGGGACATCTAGACACAAGCCATAGCAGGTAACTTTTCCTCAAGGTCTCAGAGTATAAAAGAGTGGTGCAAAAAAGATGTCAGCAAGAGTGCACAGCTAACCACCTCATACTGCCTCACTGGAGAAACTCTGAGAAAGTAGTTTTAGTAAATAAAGGATGAGAATATTAGTGTTTAAGTAGAACAGTGAACGCAAAGTCAGAAAAGAGATTACTAGTTCAAGTTTTTTTTTAATTAAGTAAATATTTGTGCCTATCATGTGTCAATTAGACCATAAAAACTATGATCTTTGCCTTGCAATTATCAGGATAGGAAAGGAGATGGAGAAAATAATGCTTTGAATCAGAAGCAAGATTTAAGAAAGTTTTATTTTGTCTTTTAATTTGACAATAATAGAGTCTTAAGCATGTTTCTGGAATGAAGAGGAGCCATTGTCCAGGAAAATTTAAAGGTTCATCACAGGTATTGATTTATCTTCAGAGAGTGGTCATTTTCAATAATAATATTTTCATTATGTTCAGAATTTTTAATAATATAACTGCAAACCATACAAATCAAAGTTCTAGAAATTTGACACATTTGTGGTTAGTATGATCATTAATTATAGCTAAATTCATATAAAGGTACATTTTAAGTCTGAATTATCTGTTCTGAATATTACATTAAACAAATTTCTACTTAAGATTTGAAAACAGTTCCAGTGTAATGTTCTTCCCACTCCATTTATTATTTCTCCTTCCTATTTTTGTGCAAACCATTTCATAATTACTAAGGTATACCTTTCCAAAGGAATTTTTCTGAAGGCAAAATATTTGACCCATAAAAAGATGAATTTATAGTTATGCTTTGTCTATCTATTGCCCGTCTAGCAAAAGTGAGAATTTATGATGTTGGCATAAAGTGATAAAAAGAATTTGTGTGAATTAATATACTAAGCTTTCTAGAAGCTTCCTTGTTTTTCATATGAAGGGTGTTGTTTCAAAGGAGGGAATGGAAACTATTAAGTATTGGCTTCTGTTTTTGTTGTAAACCTTCCAGAAAATTTTAACTGAAGACTGTTTGCCTTGGAGTTTTTTTTCTACAGAGAGACGACTGATATTTGAAGACGTGTTCTCATTTGTTGAAGAAAAATATGATGTATTCATCCCAAGTCTTTCTCTTGTTTTTAAATGTATGTATTTTGATTTGTGGAGAAGCTGTACAAGGTAATTGTGTACATCATTCTACGGTAAGAGTTTTAGTAATTTATTTTTGCTTGTAAAGTTTGATTAGCTTGCAAGATACACATTTGGAAGTTTGAAAATATTAATTATACTATTAAGTATAATGTTTGCAACAATTGAAATATTTATTTTGAAATGTTGAGACTGATTAAATGCTACTATTTATAAATTTAAGCTGTAAACAGGGTTGATTTAAAAAATTCTCACAAAAATTTTTAAAGAAATTTCAGGCTTGGGTTAAAAAGTAGTTCACAACTTTCTGATTAACTTGAATAAAAAATTACTTTTCTTTTGTAAAAAAAGCTTTTCTATGAAGTATAGTATAGTCGAGTATAGTATTGTGAGTGGTTACTACTGAAGTGATAGCTAGTATGGTATATACAATGCTATGAGTAGCTAAGGATTTTGAAGTCCCACATATTTTAATGTTGGTTTATAATTTTTAAGTGTTATGAAATGTTTTTACCATTCTATCAAAACTAAATTCCAATGTTCTGTGATTGAAATAAGAACAAATTCTAATAAAAGCTCAGAAATATTAATGATTTAATTTTCTAAAATAGGTGCTAAAATTTAAGAACCTTCTAGAAAAAAGGATATATATAAGCTAGAATTTTGAAAATATATAGTATGTCAGTCATCAAGGAGTAGAAATTGCAAGTAGAATAGAGCTGCAAAATAAAATGTAACCATCAATTTTTGGGACATATTTCTACATAACACAGTTGATTCTGTAATTTTCTCTCAATATCCAGATAAAGCAGGATGAAACTTGTTATTATATTATTAAAAATAGTTATTAAATCTATATAACTTCTACCAAAGAATGTTTTGATATTGAAGAAACTGATAGCACATTAATAATTATAGATACATTTGAAATTATGGAATTGGCCTTATGATGACATTTGTTGTTGACTTTGCAAAGCAAAATTCCATATTTTTTCTTTTATTATTGATTTTTTTATTATTGATTCTTGCACATTGATTTTTTATGTTTGATTCTTTCAAATTAATGGTTACTTGACCTTTCAAACCTTTAAATGTGTTCTTATACAAAAGCCATGGGCTTGCTGCACATTTTTTTCCCTACTGTTTAACAATAGTTGGCTGCAGAAAGTCTGTTTGGCTTGAGATTTTGTAGATATCTTAGGGACGTTTCTTAACCCCTTCTCAAGCAAATTCAAATTACAGGATTCTTAGACAAGCGAAGACTCAGCCTTATATTTCCTATGTAGATTTGCAGAAGTTAAAGTCTAGGCCATAGAGTCTCAGTAATGAAAATAAACCCTAAATATATTATTTTGGAATTTGAGAAAAAAAAGCATGATGAAAGTATTGCATTAACGTATGCTTATTATCCCTATCTAAAATTTACCCATAAAGTTTACTTGTGGAAGTTTGAATTACACATTTACTTATATTTTTTTCTAATTATTCTCCTCATATGTCCTGAAGTCCAATCTTTTTCTTAGAGTCTTCTTGTCTATTATGTATTAGATCAGAGAACATATTTCAGATCTTTTTTTCTTGCTTTCATTTTTTTAATGTAAAGGATTCTCCAGTAGTTAATATTGTGGAAGATGTATCTAATGCAAAAGATGAAAGTCAAAGTAATGACACTGTTTATAAGGAAGACTGTGAAGAATTATGTGATGTTAAAACTAAAGTTACACGAGAAGAAAGACATTCAATGTGTAGTAAGTATTAAAAAGAAACACGATTATCAAGGGATACAACTTCTTGTTTCTAAGATATACATAAAAGAACCACATCTTAACTTTCATCTGGGTCATTTTATATACTTTCTTATCACCATAGGTCAGAGACTTTATGTGTTTGACACACAGTAGGTCTCAGTAAATATTTGGTAAATGATTCAACCTGTCTTCCAAATAGCCCCATGGCATGAACTGACCAGAGGGAAGAAGCAAACCAGAGGGCTCTGATAGTATAGTATATGAAGATACTTTGGGTTCTTTTTTCTTTTCATCTAACCTCTAGGAAATCTTACCTTGGTTTTTTTTAGGGGAGGGGTGGGTGCTGGTGCAAGAGGGATTATGAAACTAGTACATTGGCATTTAATGATATAATAACTAATACACTGATATAATACAAATTCGTAGCCAATTTATGTAACAAAGTGTAGTACAAAAAGTTTTAGTGTCAATTCAAAAAACTATTTAGTCAAAGCACAGCAGCAAGATTAATGATCTGTTATGTATAGCTCTGTTATACATACACGGGAACAGGAGGAAGAAGGAAAATCAAAAATGGTGGAGTTGATGATCTGATCCAGGACACATAGAATCAGTACTTCTAGGTCAGTCAGAAAGTGTGAAAAGCTCACTTCAGTGTAGCAAACAGTATGTATAACCAAGTGATTCTGACTTCTCAAACCAATGACTGCAGTTTAGGTACCAGTGAGATAGATGTCTTTATTCAGGAATAACTTGATGGGAAGTGAAAGACAGAAAATAAAAGAGACGAATCTGAGGTAGGATTAAAAATATCAGATATTATTAATTAATCCTACTGCTAGGTGAAATAAATTTAGAAATAAAATAATTTTAAAGAATAAAGTATGCAATGATGTATGAATCATTTTGTTACAAAGACATCACTGATATCATAAGTAAAGCTTGAGTAGGGTCTGAGAATACAGGTAGTCAACATTTATTTTCTGATTTTGATGATTGTGTTAAGAATGTCTTTAGTGTAAGAAAAATGAGTAATAGTGGCATGTTAAGGCAACATAGTTTCAAGTATCATAAGGAAAAAGTCATTTTTACTGTTGTAACTTTTCTATAAGAAATATTGAATATTTTCTATAAAATAAATGTATTTTTAAAAGGAAAATGTATACTAAGGTTCAGTCAGAAATCAACTGACCAGAATTCTTGCCTATGATCTGTTATGTTTGTGTATATGTGTTTGCAGATTAATTATATAAAATATAGTATCAGAAAAAAATTTAAAAAACAAAGGTTTATGTTAAAATGAACCTAACTAGTATGCAAATTACTTAATTGTCTTTTAATTTCTTATATAGTAATTTATAGTGAATCTCGTATCTCTGGCCTCTGTGTCTCATCTCATGAAGTGAGAATCAATATTCAGAATGTTGTCTCTTAATTAGATATTAATCATTTTGAGCATTCTGTGTTATTAGAAAGTATTGTTTCATTAAGAATTTCAATTTTTTAGTTAATCCTGAGTTAAACACAGTATTTACTAAGATATACATTTCTGAGTATTCAGATAAATTGATATATTTTGTTTACATACTTATCCAAAATCATATGAAATTCATTTTCACTGTAATTGTTTTCTGTAATAATGTAATATTCAACAGCTATTTTTACTTTGGTTAAGGAAATCTGCAAAATTCTATTGTTTCCTACACACGAAGTACCAAAAAACTACTAAGAAATATGATGGATGAGCAACAAGCATCCCTGGATTACTTATCTAATCAGGTATGAACTTTTTAGTACTGTGTTGTTATTGCGTATGTACATTAACTGATAGCTGAAGGCATTATTATTTCACTTTTTAATACGTTCATGTTCAAACATCTATTTAGTACCTACTATGTGAAAGGTACTATAGTATATAAGAGGCACCATAGTAAGCCTTCGACAAACAAAAAGTGATAGAACAATGGCCATTCAAGAGATACAAAGTTTAGTGGAACAGAAAATGTAAAACAAAAGTGAGTGCTGTTAGAATGACACAAATGAGATAGCGAAGATTCAAGAAAACTTCCCAAAGGAGAGTTCTGGCAAGCTGAGTCATGAGAGATCATTAAATACATTAGAAGTTCCAAAGATTGGGTGAGGAAGAGGGCATTATATTTTGAGGGAATTCTTTGTGTGGGGTTGGATCAGCTGGTGAGGTTCACAGTGTATAAGGAAAACTGAAAAACTAAAGAACCAGGCATTAAATCATGGCACACTAAATAGTCCATCAAGTGTCTGAGCAAGTAAATAATATGAACCAATTGACAACTAGTGTAGAGAATGATGAATCCAAGAGCAAAGGGAGGGGACTAGAAACAAGAAGAATGGTTGAGGAAGGGTATGAAGTACAAATCAGCTAGAGCAGTCACATGCCGAGATGGGCAGACAAAATCAGTATTAGGAAGGTAGATACTACTGAATATAATAATTGCTATTTAGTTATGCCTTTAATGTTTTGTTAAAGTAGTAAGGATTCATCCTAGAGAAAAGGCCATCACTTCAAAGCTGTATTTATAAGAGGCTTAGAGATAGTGTTTATATAATTTAGTTACAGGAGGTTTGTTCAAGCATAAATGTACTTAAATGTGTATGCACATGTGTGTTTAGGTTAATGAGCTCATGAATCGAATTCTCCTTTTGACTACAGAAGTCTTTAGGAAACAGTTGGATCCTTTTCCTCACAGAACAGTTCAGTCACATGGTAAGAGTGCTGAGATTTCAGTTTTTTCATTTTGTGTTTTGCTTAAAATTTTCCTGGACAGCTTAGTGCATTTAAAAGTTTTGTTTAAAAAAGGCAGCTCACTAGTCTCTAACAGACTGGAAGACTAATACCTGCCATTAAGTAAATTATACCACAGACAATGTGTACTTTCCTAAACCAGAAAACTTTTTGAATCATTTGAAAATCATGCCTATACAAAGACATACTTAGTCTGTTGAAAATAGCATAGTTTTAGGCAGCATTACTTTGGGCTTCTCCTTTTGGCATTTTATTAATAATTACTTTTCAGACAGAATAAAAGTAAGTTTCAGAATTCCTCCCACCTGTAAAAATATTTTTGACATATTTGAAAGGTTTCAAACTGGGATATAACATTTGAAAAGAGAAAGACATTTAAGATAGAAATAAATAGAAAGTTAGCACTTTTTTTGTACTGAAATGCAGCATATTAATTCCTACAGGCTTAGAAACAAACACATTCTGTAAACCTGTAGAATGAATTCACAACCCAAAGTTCTCAGCAAGTAAATTTCATTGAGGGCCTAGTATGCGATCTTTATATTTTTCTTAGAAAGGGAAAATAATAGACAATGCCTGAGAATCGCCTATATTCCAGGTGTGAAAACAGGCACTTTCACTTGTTACTTTAAAATTATTTTGGGTGGAGAACGAGAAGGGCCCCTCGCGGTGCCCCCGCCTGGCCCGAGCGGCGCAGGCACTTGGAATCAGGGACAAACACTCCCCCGCTCCTCCCCCGGTCAGCAACCTGCTGTTTCGGAGGTCTGGCTAAATTGATAGCAACCAAGGAACATCAACCAACTTTTGTTTTGTAGATTCGGCCAGGCCTCTGTTCAGCAACCCAAGCATCTCTTTACAGCGGGTAATGTAGCAAGTATGGGGGATTCTCTTCTGTCTTGTCTTTTATTATTAATAAAATATTTTTAAAAAATAAAATTATTTTATTTTAACATTTATTTCCTGCAACTGTCTCTCAATAGGCAGTGTAACATGATAGTTCAGAACATGAACTCTTAACTATCTGGTCTCAAATCTCTGACCTGTTTCCTTGATGTGTTTCCTCATCAGTAAACTTACAGTATATATCTCATGTAGTTGATGTGAAAAGAAAATCAGTAGATACATAAAAAAGCTCTTAAACTATTGCCTGATGCATACTAAGGGCAATATAAAGGCTTGCTATGATGATGATCATCATCAGATGAAGAATATACAGCCCAGAAAATCTAAATAATGCGCTTACATTTATTTGGATGGTAATGACAAAGCAGATACTTCAGCCTATATAATTTCTTTAACATGAACTTTTATCATTCCTTTGAGTGTAAAGTTATAAGAATTCAAAATATAGGCAACGAATCTACATTTCCTGGAAATAAAAGGAAAAGAAACACCTTTTTACAGTTAAATTTTTTTTTTTTTTGTACCAGGGATCAAACTCACGACCTCATGCATGCCAGGCAGGTGCTTGTGCCACTGAGCTAAATCCCCAGCCCTATAGTTAACTTTTTATAGAGACATTTTTTACATATTAATGTATGGTAGGCCCTGTACTAAGGGCTTTATATAGTATCTAGGTATATAAAATGTCAGAATAATAACATTATTTTATATTATAAAATAGTTCCATTATTCTGATATTTTATGAAAAAAATAAGACTGGTTAGTTAATGTTTCTTGGCTAGTGAGGAGTAGAACTAGTACTTTAAATCAGGAATCTGAGCAACTGGTGCTGTTAAGAGCTGATTTTTTTTTTTTACATTTATATAAGTTACACTAGAGCATCTTCAATAAAATGCAATATCTGTAGTAAAATGTAGTGTCCCTATCCGTATATGTATGTTTACAATTCCCCATGGAAGTGAGTGCCTTAAGACAGGGTGATTATGCTGACTACAGCTCTAACTTTTGTAACTTGAGTGTTAACCTCAAGCTGAACTTCTTGGTGAAGACAGTGGTTTCACCATTTTCCCTTTTTGCCTATTGGTAACAGTGGTCTACAACACATCAGTCTCTGAAGTTTGGAATACAGTAGTCAAAGGTGTGTTGATAGATGTTAATTTACTAACTTTTGAGTTTCCTCTTCTCCATGTGTAGAGATTTCCCTGATGCCCTCTAAAATGAACCTGCGTTCCTGAAAGAGCATTAGATACTGAAAAAGAGAATGCATAGTACAGTAAATCAGTGTTGATCCCAAATAAAATATTTTTACAGGGTAGAACATTAATCATTAACTGGGATGTTGTGAGTGAATGTTTATTGTAGCCTAAATTTTTAACCTCCGTTCTTCTTTATATTTTCTAAGATTGTGACTGTGTGCATTTTTAGAAGTTAAGACGACCATATCGTTAATAAAGATTGTAGTAATAATTTCAAAAAGACCAATCAGTTCTCTGCAGCAAGTGATTGTCTGAGATGTAAAATGAAAAGCATTCTAAATAACTAATTTTACTTTTCTAGGTTTAGATTGCACTGATATTAAAGATACCATTGGCTCTGTCACCAAGACACCAAGTGGTTTATATATAATCTATCCAGAAGGCTCTAGTTACCCATTTGAGGTAAAGTTTTTCTTTACTATATAGAATAAGATAAAATGCAATATTAATATTAGCATATTAATTGTTTGAAATGTTTTCCTTGAAATAGGTGAAACAAATTGGTAAAAGTTCCAGTTTTAAAATTTTGGCTTTTTATAATTTAAAGGCCCAAATGATGAAACAGAAAAGAACAGCCTGTCTTTCACTTTTTTGCTCGAGTTTCCATGGTTACATTCTTCAAAGTAAATCTTTTGGTAAATGATCTTATATTATCCTTACAGTAGGCAGAATCATCCAACATGAATCTGCTTTAATTAGCCTATGGAGGTTATAAAAAATGGTGTGCTTTCCCTTGGATCCTACTAAAATACTTTTTACCCTTCCTATTTATGATTATACTTTCTTTTGAGGACAAATGATTCTATGTGATTGTATAAGGAATTAATAATTAGAAAAAAACCTTTTACTGGAGTGCAAGGCAGATTGATAGCAATCCATTCTTAATTTGGATGAAACAAGATATTCTTATGTCTGTCCTTAGTAGTTCTATGCTGAGATTTATTTTATTTATTTATTTATTTATTTAAGAGAAAATAGACACAGAAAAGAGAAACAAAAAGCAAAAGGGACAAACAAACAACAACAACAGATCTGATACAATAACATTATAGGTTTACAAAATGAGATGATTGGAATTTGACAGTAGTTGTAATATTGCATGTCGTTACCTTCAAAGGGGTTGTTCAGATTAACAGATATAGACATGTAGAATTGATCTAATCATATGAGTATTAACTGTTCTTTTTCAATAGCTAATGCATTTAGTAATATAGTCATTTTAACTATCTTATGTATACCTACTTATAAATTTGTCTCTTTCCTTTTCCCTTCCTTCTTTCTTCCTTTCCCCTTAGAATACCTCTTGTTGTCTTTAAAACAACTGCCCATATCATCAGGCCTAATATAATCAAACAAAATAGTTCAGAATAACACCAATAAAAAATAAAACAAGGAAAAAGACATAGATTTATATGTGGGTATACATAAGACGGTTAAAATGACTATACTACTAAATGCATTAACTATGGAGAGAGAACAGTTGATACTCATATGATTAGAACAGTTTTACATGTCTATATCTGTCAATCTGAGCAACTCCTTGGAAGGTAACGATATACAATGTTACAACCACTGTCAAATTCCAATCATCTCATTTTGTAAACCTATGCTGAGATTTCTAATGGAAACTTCTATTAAAAATAATGCATATTGATGGGATATATGTGTGTACACATGTAGGCATTTTTTCTGGGTATACTTTTTCTTTGTACGTAAGTTTATGTGTTATATGATTCCTTATTGATAGTCTTTATTGTACCGAAAGTTTTTAAAAAGTACATGCTACCAGTATCTCCTTAGAGTTACTACTATTATTTTTTGTAATCTATTGACAAGATGTCAAAAATTGGCAATTAGGTGGAAAATATTCTTAAAATTATCTAAATTATTTCGCCTATGTATTCAAAACTGGATCTGAACAGCTGTGGCAAGTAAGGCTTCTAATTTTGTAAAGAGTAGGATGCATAATTACCTCTTCTGTGGGAAAATGTTGGTTCCCTAACTTCCTTCACACTTCTTTTCCCTGTCTCTGTGTGGGAAGTTTCTGATGGAGAGAGCTGCTCTGCTTTTGTCCCTGTCACTTTTTTTTCCTGTCACTTTTATGGGTCTCCTGCAGCTGCCTGCTTAGGTGCTCCTATGAGCACCTGCTGGGTGGGAACAGTCGGTGCTTTTCTGTGTGACAATGCTCGTCTGAACACAGGCTGGCTTGTGGGAGAAGAAAGTAACCAAGTCAGACATACAGGCGTATTTAACACTTAAAAAACTTAGCATTTTAATGGAAAGAGAAAGTTAATTTGTAGAGTAATGATGCACATCGCTCTGCCACACCAGATCAGTACTGTTTTTACTAAACTGAAGAATATTTATAGAGTTGAGGAATAAGAAGGTAAGCTTAAAAAGTTATAGTTAAGAAAATAGCTTAAAAAGTGAATGGCACAAGGTCTGCAATTAGTTTTATTACAGATTTGTTTTATAATAGTATTATTTCTACAGTTTAAAAAAATCTGAGTATATTAATGCATTAAAGTTTTCAGTGAAAAGTATCTTATCTTTCTCTAGACTTATAGATGCAGAATGGTTTTTATAATATCAAATAATGAAATTAATGGTGTATTATTCTGATATTTTCTGGTCATATTTAGGTAATGTGTGACATGGATTACAGAGGAGGTGGATGGACCGTGATACAGAAAAGGATGGATGGAATAGTTGATTTCCAGAGGCTGTGGTGTGATTATCTGGATGGATTTGGTGACCTTTTAGGTCAAATTTTATGTATTTCTTCTCTATCCTTTTCCTTTCACTTTGATATGTGTATAGATTTTCTGTATTGGTCATGTCTTTTGTAAAAAGATAACAAGTCCATGTGACTATCAAAATATAACCTAAATTATGCTGTCTTCATATGCCTTCTGCAGAGATCTAAAAATTTTTAAAAATATCTGTTGAAACATGATTTGAGAGAAAATTCTGAATTGAGTACCTATTAAGTGTATCTTACTATATACCCAGCAGAGTTTTGGCAGGTGTTTACTAACTGTAGAATGAAAAAATGTGTGCTATGTCAGAGTTGCCAGAGCTCTTAATATTCTTAAAATGTGTGCTATGTCTACTCAGGCAAATGAATCAGAGAATTAAAATATATGATTGTCCAAATTCAAATGAGCATAATGCCTTATAAAAATATTAGCAAACATCACTGTTCGAATTTAAAAATTATAAACCCCAGGAGAATCACTTTTGCTAGTAAACAACATTGCTATTTTTTTTTCTTCTTTTTTTCTGGAGGGGAGTTTGAGACAGGGTCTCACTATGTAGTTCAGGCTGGCCTTGAACCCGTTTATGTGGCCCAGGCTTGCCTCAAACTCACGGTGATCCTCTTGCCTCAGCCTCCTGAGTGCTAAGATTATGAGTGTGCACCAACACTGGTGTTTCTGAACCTTGAAGACTTTTACATTAGTTGGAACATCTGCAAATGATTTTGATAATTTTTGTGCTATTTTAAAAGTTGCTATTGTTATAATTTAAAATGTTAGCATTCCCTAATAATGACATTCAAGGATTCATTCAGTAAGAGCAAGTGTTACTAGTGGTGATAAAAACCCTACTGCATGTCAATGGTTTTTGAAGGAGTTTGGTTTATAGCCAACCATGCTATAGAGTGCAGTTAAGTACTTCTCTTTTTCAACATTATCTCTGATTTTCCACTGAATGCTTCCTTTTCGATTAAGTAGTCATAGATTGACATAGCTTTGAATTGTCATTTTTCTAATTTGTGCTTTTTTCTATGGGGCAATGAATGAATTTTGATTTATAAAGTCCTTAGGTAGATATTCTTGATGCAAGCTGAGATTGCTTTGTACTTTAATGTTTAAAAATAATTTAAGGATTAAGAAAAATGTACTGCTAAGTCTTAAATATGGGGTTGGAATAAAGGGAAAAGATGACAGGGACTTAAGTGGAAGAGTTATAGACTGCTTGAGACTAAACAGACCCCCAAGGGACCCATCTTACTCTGCCCATTTTCTTTCTGCGTTTATTCTGGACACTTATTCTATTCTAACTGGGTGGTAGCTAAAATGCCTCTGGTAAGCCCTGGAAAAAGGACTTGATAGCTTAGTTATAGTTTTAAGAGTTTGAATACAATCACATTATCCCCTAACTTTTTGAAGTTTGTTTTAATTAGATTCTTATGTCCTTTTGGTAATTTCATGATTCAAGTGGAAGGATATATTCCACAGGTAGCCCCATTTAGGTTATGCCATGGATTGGGGGAGGTAGAAAGCTATTGAGTAGAATATGCTTGCAAAAAGTATGCCATCTGAATTTGGAAGTTCTTTTACTTATTCTGGATTTAAAATCATGTTGGAAATACTGACTCTAAACCTGGGATAAGCTGGTGTTGCTGCAGTCTACTTTCAATCATAGAGAGTTGATAAGCTGCATTAAAACAAAGAGATATTTGTTCAGGAAGTATTTCCCAAGACATAAATGATCTCAACAAGTATTTTCAGGACATACATTTTTTTTTAGGAGTAGCTGATTTAGAAGGTAAATCTCCTACATTTATTGGTGCACATGATTTTGTTACCTGCTATATCAACAAGTTTTTGTTAACATGCTTTAAGGTAAAATTTGACTTATTATTTAGTTTTTAAATAAACTTTTGAATTTAATTTGAGGAGATAAAATGAAACAGTGTGATTTTCTTCAGTTGGTGAATTAGAAGTAGAAAGTTTTTTTTTTAATTAAATAAACACTACTAATTTGAACTAGGTCAACCAATTCCTTTATTCATGTGAGTCATCTCAGAGTTGTTGAAACACTAGATAGTACCAAAATTAAAAAAAATAAAAGGTTGTTCTATTGTGTTTTACAATATACTAAAACAAAGCAATTTTTTTTTTACAGGAGAGTTTTGGCTAGGACTAAAAAAGATTTTTTATATAGTAAATCAAAAAAATACCAGTTTTATGCTGTATGTGGCTCTGGAATCAGAAGATAACACATTTGCTTATGCTTCATATGATAATTTTTGGTTAGAAGATGAAACAAGATTTTTTAAACTGCACTTAGGGCGGTATTCAGGAAATGCTGGTAAGTTTCTTATTCTTTGAATTATTCAGAAGATTGATGTACCACTGACTCAGTATTAGGTGAAAATTAAAAGAATGTATTTAATTTGATGTATGACTCATTATTGATAACAGAATAGGTTAGGAATGAGAGACCTTGATGCTCTATTATGATTACTGCATTACCTGATGATTTTGAAATATTGTACTTCATATTCTTTAAAACATTTTTCATATGTAATTGTTGTTGATCTTTAAATGGAGGCCTAATGAGGGTAGACTGGGAAGGTATTATTACCATTTCATGTTCAAAGAAGCTGACACTTAGAAGTCATAGACTGTTAGAGTTGATTGCTATTCTTTCCTTTTTACAAGTGAATAAACCTGAAAGATGAAGTGACTTGACCAATATTTTTAGCTCATTACACCTGAACCAGGGATTAATCAAAGTTGATAGAAACAATAAACTTAGTGTTCTCTTCATTCTATGTTGGTGCATCAACTCATTTTCAAATAAATTTAGTTTCTTAGAAGTTTTAAATACGTTTGAGCTAAGAAATACTATAGTTAACTTTGTTGTTGCAATTTGTTGTTACTTATTATTATATTCAGTGTTATAATCCAAAAATGAATGTTATGGGTTTCCAGCTATTTGACTGATCACAATGTAGTGGGACAGATAAATAAACTGGAGACAAAGAACATTAATAAAATTTTAGGGGTTCAAGAGAGGCTTAGAATGATTCCAGTTGACTGCATCCAGAAAATTTCATGAAAGGGTGGTTTTCAACAAGGAGCTCATGTGAAAGCTGGGAAACGTTTTGAAAGTACTTACTCCTGCAAAATGTGATGGGAAGAATGGATATGGTGACATACTTTCATTTGAGAACCATGGACCTGGCTTTAGAACAGAACTTGCTTTTGGCAAGTGAATGTTGGCAAACGCAGCAGTTTGAGTAATGGAATAGAGGGAGGAAAATTACAGGGCACAGAGAATTGTCTGGTATGATTGGAATCTGTGACATTTAAAGGGGTTCAGTCTTATGATATGAAATGCAAGTCTTGAAATATATGAAAACTTTTAAAGAGTTACAACACGGAGTTTTCAATGTTCCATATCTAAAAGTGTAAAAATCTATCTAAATATGGAATATGTTCTCTGAGCAAGTCTTTGTGGAGGTTCTTTTAAAGATGAATATGATCTGGTTAGAAAGCAAAATTTACAAAGCAAGTTTTTACATTATGAACTTTCAAATTATGACATCCTATTATTATATATTTCCCCAATAAGATTGTTAAATAACTTGCGACTGTTGATCACAGAATATCAAAACAGTGAAAGAAAAGTATCTGTAGAATATAGGGCCAGAAACAGAAAACATCAGCTGTGTAGCAGAAGTGGGCTACAAATTTGTCTTTGTGCTCAGAACCAAAACTAGAAGCAGAAACTTAACTATCTGAACAGCACAGTTATTTCATAAAAAAGTACAAATATTTCTGATGATAAAACTTGAGAGGAATTACTCTGGGTTGTCAGAGAATATAATGCCCTGTTCACGGACTCCAGTTTCACGATAAATATGATGAAAGTATTTTAATGGACTATTTTTTAAGAAATAGACTTAAACATTCATTTTTAAAATGAGTCGTTCATCTATTCATGATAAAAACCTAGAGGGAAAGAACTGAAAGCTTCCCTCTAAAATCAAGAACAAGACAAGCATGTCCACTATTACACCTTGTGTTCATTTGTTTGTTTTTGTTTTTAAGATATGAACTTGCTATGTAGTTCAGGCTGCCCTTGACCTTGTGGTGATCCTTCTGCCTCAGCTTCCCAGGTGCTGGATTATGGTGTGCACCACACCTGGCTGCTCCTATTCTGTTTAGTACTATAGTGCTTGAAACATTACTCAAAACAATCAAGCAAGAGAGAGAAATAGAAGGGATATATGTGTAGGAAAGGAAGAACTCAAATTATTATTATTTGCAGGTGACACGATTCTCTATTTAGAAGACCCAAAAAATTCCAACAAAAATTTCTAGAATTAACAACTAAATTCAGTATTATAACAGGATATAAAATCAACGCACAAAGTCAATAGCATTTTCATACACCAATAATGAACTCACTGATAAAGAAATTAGGAAAACAAAATCATTCTCAATAGCCTCAAGAAAAATGAAATATTTAGGAGTTAACCCAACCAGGGCAGTGAAAGACCTCTATAATGAAAACTACTGTACTCTGAAAAAAGAGCTCAAAGAGAACATCAGAATGGAAAGATACCCTTATCGCTGGATAGGCCAAACCAATATTGTCAAAATGACCATACTTCCAAAACTAATATGTAGGTTTAATACAATTCCTATTTAAAAATACCAGTAGCATCCCTCCCAGAACTAGAAAAAATATCCTAAAATTTATATGAAACTCAAAAAGACCCAGAATAGCAGAAGCAATCCTAGGTAACAAAAACAAAACAAGAGACATCACAATCTTGGATTTGGGGTTATATCACAAAGCTACAGTGACAAAAACACCATACCACTGGTGCAAAAACACATGTGGATCAATGGAACAGAATAGAGGATGTACAACACCAGGCATATTCATCAGTCTGTTCTTTGACAAAGGGGCCAAACGCATATGCAGGAAGAAATATATAGCTTTAACAGATGGTGCTAGGATAACTGGCTATCCACATGCGGAAGATTGGATATAGACCCCATATATCTTACCATGTACTAAAATAAAAATTGGTCAAAGATCTAAATATTAAAATAGAAACAATCTGCTAGAAAATAAAATAGGTAAAACTCCTGAAAATGTAGTCAAGGACTTTCTGAATAGAATGCCAAATAACATTCTATTAACAAGAATCAACAAATGTAATCATGTCAAATTTAAAAACTTTTACACTACAAAGGAAATAATCAACACAGTGAAGAGACAACCTATGGAATCCCAAAAAACTTTTGCCACCTACTCCTTGGACAGAGGGCTAATATCTAGAATATGAAAAAAAATTAAAAATTTAGACTCCCCCAAACTAAAGACCCAGTCAAAAAAGGGCACATGAAGTGAATAGGCACTTTTCAGTAGAAGAAGTGCAAATGGCTAAGGAATATATGAAAAACTATTCAACATCTCCTGGCATTAAAGAAATGCAAATTAAAACAATATTGAAAAAGAATAGGTCTCATCAAGAAACTAAATAATGACAAATGCTGATGAGGCTGTGGGGAAAAAGAAACTCTTTTACATTGTTGGTGGGAAGGTAAACTTGTTCAATCACTGTGGAAATCACTACCATGAAAACTGTAAATTCCTTCAACCCAGATATTCCTCTTCTAGATGAGTATCTTTTTGAAAAAGTTAGACAATGATACATACTCATGTGTATAGCAATACAACTCA
>RJWM01034788.1:0-19630 GCA_004363535.1 Dasyprocta punctata | reverse complement strand
AAATAGGGAACCAGGGCTGCCACCCAGCCCTGAGGGTGCTGTTCTCCCTCCCTACATGCAGCTAAGTCCACCAGTGTTTCATGAGCCTCTTCTGTCAAATAGCCACAGTCCTGTCAAAGGGACCTGCAAAAGGTTTCTAAGTCAGACAAAGCACAAGTGCTGGCCCTGTGGCTTCCTGGCTGCGTATCCTTAGATTTATATTTACTCTCTCTAATTCCAATTGCCTCATCTACAGAGAAAAGTCATATATACCTTGTAGGGCTGTTTTGAGGCCCAAATGAAATGATGTCTACAAACCACCACGTCCAGAGCACATGGTGGATATTCAATAAATGCTCAGTTCAAGCCTGTTTAATAGAATCATTATTGCTTACTGCACATAGTAGTCTCTCATGTGGGTGCTTTATCTACATCATCTCACTTAATGTCAACCTGGGAGGTAACCATCTTCATTACTTTTTTTTTTTTAACCAGGAATCAAACTCAGGGCCTCGCTTTTGCCAGTCAGGCACTGTGCTGCTAAGTTATATACCCGGCCCTTCATTGCCTTTTATGTGAGGAATCAAAGGTTAAGAATGTCAATAAATTTGCTCACGGTCCTAAAGCCAGGAAGTAGAAAATCCAAGTCTCAAACCTTCATATCCCAAACACCAGGCTTTCTAGTCTTCATGGCATGGCCTCCTCCCCACTTTATCACCTCACAACTGGGCTGACACTGACGAATGGGACAACTGGGAGGCACCAGATATTGGAGAGAAGCAAATGACAGACAGACGCCTGGGCCAGGATCCATAGGAGCAAACATAGTGGAAGGAAGAAGACAGTAAGCGCCGCTGCTCCAATCGCCCACAGACTGGTAGAGCCCCGGCGCTTGGAGAGGACAGGAAGGTCAGAATCCCCAGGCCAGCTCAGCACAGCTGGGGAGCATGGGGCAGGTGACACTCAGCCCTGCAGGTGGTCCATGCTGGTCAGGTCTCCTTCCTTTCCAAGATGTGATTTCCAGGGCCAGGAGTTTGGCTCAGTGGCTTAAGCACCTGTCTGGCAGGCGCAAGGTTGTGAGTTCAATCCCCGGTGCTGCAAAAAAAAAAAAAAAAGGAAGGTGCCAAGGTGTGATTTCCAAGGCCCCAGCATCATCTGGAAGCAGCTTACAGATGCAATCTTGGCCCTTTTATGCCAGAATTGAATGCACACTGCTAACTCCAGAGGGTTCTTGGGCACATTAAAGTTGGAGAAGCAATAGGTCTGAAGGAGCTGGTCCCCAGCTACTCATTTGGGGAGGGCATCAAGTAGTAGTTCTCAACCTTGACTGGATCCTGAATCACCTTGGAAGCTTTGAAAGTCCCAGTGGTCAGGCCCAAGCCCAGATTGCTTAAATGAGAAGCTGCGTAGTGTTATCACTCTTTTTGCTCTTCATGCTACATTTCCGTGGTGGCTTCAAAATCAAAGAATGAGAGGCCTCATTTCTTTTAGTTTTGTCATTTACTTTAGCCCTACTTTACCCCACAAAGTCCCTCAGAGGCACAGAAGAAAATTATCCATGGGACTTGCCTCACTTGGTGCTTAGTGAGGCTCCTACCTACAGAAGCTCTTCTCATTTCCCCCCTAACACTCCGTGGAATTCAACACTGAAGGAAGAGAGGGAAAACAAGAGGATGGCTCTCCTAGGCTTTATAGGATTTATAGGCTTACGAGCCTATCACTTTTAGCCACAATATCTTTTCCAGGGCACATAGACGTTTGTCCTGGACTCTCTTCCTTTTGGCCAAACCTAGAAGGGAATTGCAAACTGAGACAGGAAAGTGTGCTGGAAAGAACGGAGATGTAGAAAGCACCTGCATGCAAGTCATAACCCCAGCTATGCCTCTAACTTACCTTTCGCTACTAAATGAATTGTTCTGTCAACCACTGTCTCCAAAGCTCCATCTCTCCTCCTGGTGACACGCTACAAATCTCTATCCACCCACTGGGATTTTGTTAGAACATTATAAATAGTCCATGCAAAGTCAAGTAATAGAAAATGCCTTCAATTTATAGATATTTGGTCACATTTAAATCACTTGATACCTGGTAAGCAGGAAAATATTATCACCCTTTTATAAATTTTAAAATTGAGATTTGGGTTCATATTTAAATTTCCCGAAGTTTTACATGAAAGATGGGTAAAGAATAAAACCCAGGCTGGACAAGGATGCACATGCCTATAGTCTCACTACTCTGGGAGCTGAGGCAGGAGGGTTGCAAATTCAAGCCCAGCCTGGGCAACTGAACAACCTAGAGAGGACCTGTCTCAAAATAAAATTTAAAAAAATAGAAAAAGAGCTGGGTATGAAAAGGAATAAAATTCAGGACTTTTCTTAGACTGATGTCTCCCTACATTGTTAACTTCTGTTGAATTCCACCCAATTTATCTATGAGAAACATATTTTCACTTCTACCCCGAAAGAAAAAAGTAATGATGGCAGAATCCCCTAGGATTTGTGCTGTTTTAGAATTGAAGGGGGATTAGTTTCCAAACAAAGCTACTGTTAGCAAGTATATTTGCCAAATGTGACTTTCCTACTAAAGAGTCCTCTGATTAGAGGGAGCGGGAACGCCTGAGGAAATGTAATGGAAGTCAGCTGGAGATGCAGGTGTGTCACTTACAGATTCCTCAGCGGTTCATGGGTCTGCAAGACCCCACTGCACAGCGGGAAGGCTGGTGCTCACTCCACTAAGTAACTCGACGGGCCAGAGGAAGGATTGCGGCCTGGAACTCTTAACTCCCCTCATGGCTAGACACAACAGCCTTTCTTCCAAAAGCCACAAGAGACATGCACCCTCAAGGGCCTGCCAACTCATGGTGAACCTTTCTCTGAGAACTGGCCTCACCCCTCACATGGAGCCAGCAATCATCCTGTACCACACGCACACACACACACACACACACATGCATGTACGCATGCACGCACAACACTGTTGGCTGTTCTGGTCACCTGACCAAGACAGGCCCATCAAATTTTCTTCCTGGGGTTTGGAATCAGGACTTCAAACCATCCAGTCAACCTGAACTGGGTTCCTTGAACACAGAAGAGGAAACCTTGGGAGCTATGAGGCCTCCATTTTCTATCATGCACATGGAAAAGCAGACAGTCACATATACATCCTGAACAGGCCTTAGTTTACAATTAATCCCTTTTTTTATTGTGAAGTTGAGGAGGAGAAAAAACAAGGAGTTGGGGTTCCTAATAGTTTCCAAGCTCCCAGTTACAAGTCTTAAAAGGCCCAGCTGTCCTTAGTTTGTGTAAGATCCTCCCACCTCCCACTAGAGTCATTCCCTCAGTTTCTATAAAGGCTGATTCCAGGACCCTCCAATATACCAAAATCCACACATACCCAAGCCCCTTACATAAAATGATGTACAGTATTTGTGTGTAACCTGCACACATCCTCTTTTATATTTTAAATCATCCCTAGATTACTTAGAATACCATTTGCAATGTAAATGTTAGGTAAATAGTTATTATACTGTATTGTTTAGGAAATAATGACAAGAAAAATGTCTGCTCAAGTTCAGTACAGATGAAAATTTTTTCAGTCACAGTTCGTTGAATTCACACATATAAAGAGCCAAATGCATATTCTGTTCTTCTTCTTCTCCTCCTCCCATTCCTCTTCTTCCTCCTTCTCTTTCTCCTTCTTCTTGTGCTAGTTTCAGCTGGTTTCTGTTATTAGCAACCAATTCCACGAAGCTCAAATAAGACTCTAGGTAAGAGAAATTACTGTATAGGATATGCTATGTACCCCCAAGTCCTCATACTTTTGATGGGGCTGAGTCTGATGCTTGTGATCAGTTTGTTGTCTAGCACCAGGATTAATGACGTGACTGCTACACCCTCCCAGGGGTGGAGCTGAGATACAGTATAAGGGAAGACGGGTCTTCCTCTTGCTTGCTTCCCAGCTTCCGCCCTCTCTCTCGCCAGCATGGATTGTGGCTTGCAGCTTGCAGCCGCCATGAACTGTAGCCCCGTCATCCCATGCTGTCTTGGAGTCCACTTTATGGACTGAAACTCCCGAGAAACCGTAAGAATAAACCTTTCCTTCCCTAACTTTGGGCGTCAGGTATTTTGTCTCGGCAACGAGCAAAAAGTAACCAAGACAATTACCTATCATTTGATGACTGTTCGACATGGCCACATGCCACCAACAGAGGCATCTTACATGTCCCCACCTGCCCCACAGACCCATCCAATGAGATGTAGGAAAGTACCTAAAGACAATTTGGAAGCCAATGGACACTTTAGGAAGTGGTGTTAAGGCAAACAGAACATGATGAATACAATTACTGAACTTATTCCCCGACCTAGTATTTAAAGTGAAATAAAATAGATCTACCTGGCTCTCTACTAAGGCTGCTATTCTTTGGATGGGCCAGAGAGTTGTTCTCTCTCTTTGAATTTATCTACATCTATTCATAGATGCGATTACTGGGAAACCACAAAGCAGTAAGGGGAAGAAGACTAACAATGACACATATTTTGGAAAGTATTTTTCACACATAATGCTTTATAGGCAGGACAAAGGAATTTAAATTTTTTTCACATACTCCCTAAGTTCTGAGTATTCACAAATAAGGAGAAGAAGCAAGGGAAAATTCAGCGGACCATACAAAGTGAATTCCCATCAGTTCTGGGGCTGCTTAGGAGTCGTGCACCTCAACTGGTCCTCCAGTCACAGACCTACATATGGGGTAATAAGCAAAGCCAAGGAATTGATACAAGCCAAATTCTCTGTTAGCAAGTGCCAAGTCTCTACAGAGCTCCATTTGTTTATAAGGTAAATAAAGTCTGAGAGTGACTTTGTGGGACCTACATATGGACGGCATCATACTGAAGACACAAACAAACGCAGCTCTGAAGATGATTTACTACAGAAATCAGAAGAAAATTTTAAGAAATCAGTATCTTTCATATGGAAACCCTAATATGACTCCCATGACACTGAAATTCAAAACCATATAGAAAACAAACTGAGATACACTGGTATCAGTCAAGACAGCCTCCAAAGACTGACACCTGAGATGACATTTCAGGTTCCTAGGAAGACATGGTGGGGGAAGGACTACCTTATTTATGCAAGGCCTAATGGTGATTCTTAAGAAGGAAACACAGCTGAACTTTTAAACACCGAGACACGTCAGGCAAACCAGTGTAGATCTTAAAACTTTTCCTCTAAAATAATGCTAAACAATATCCAGGTATTATACACTCAGGTTTCAACTCCTTACCTGTAAGAGTTCTTTTTTGCAAATGCCCAAGCAAATTACATCACGCACTGAGGATAAATACTATTCTCTAACTTATTTTCATTTATTTTTGGCAGAAATGTTGGTAGTGTTAAAATCTAATGATGAACTTGTTAACTCATTTGACTTAGTTCTTGTCTGAATAACTATTTTTTATGTAGCAATGGTAAATACATAAGAAAGCAAACTCCAGAGCAGTTCTCATTAAAAAAAAAAAAAAACTTGCAAAAATTCTGTGAAAATCTTTAAGAAAAGGGGATTTGAAAATACGTATTACTACAGTAACTTTAGCTGCTGTACTTACAAACACATCCAACATTTGTATATGGGCTAAAATACAATAAAAGTTTATTGCTTACAAAACATCTGTCACTTAGAAAAATGCCCAACAAAAATGTTCAAAGTTGGCAAAAGCAGCCTTCCATCTTCGGGCACCTAGGCTAACAAAGATTCTGCCATCTTCATCGTGAATTCTCCAAGGGCATCGTCCTTCCCTGGCACTCAGCTGGAAAGGGGGGAAAGAGCATGGATGGGAACCTCACTAAAAGCTCTCATGAAGAGCTTAAGCCATCACCCCCATTCACATTCTAATCATTAGAATTCAGCCACATGATGAATATTAAGGGGCTCTAAACCTTTAAAGGAGAATTTGACCAATGGTCTCCAAGAACAGATAGAAAGGAAGTTGATTATAATAAGAAAAATATTTCTAAGCAAATGAAAGTATATTACTGAAATACAGTATTACATAAAAATCCATATGGATACGTGCAGCTTGATGAATTCCCTCAACCAAACACACCCATGAACCAGCATTTACAAAGAGCGCCAGCATTTCAGAAACCTTTCTTACATCCCTTTCCATACTCACCTTTCACATAAATGGCCCTTTCTAACTTATTTTCTTTAAATTATTTTGATACTGAAAAGACTTTCTTCCTAAGACAAATTATAGATATTAGAGGTGGTAAAAATGCTAAGTACTCTGATTGTTTCACTGTACATTATTACATATGTATTAAAAGATGACACTGTCCTGCATAAATATTAACACTTACAATGCATCATTTTAATTATTTACTTATTGACAAAAATTATATATTTATTGTGCAAAGCATGTTTTGAAATATGTATGCACTATGGAATGGCTTGAGCAAATTAATTAACATACGTATTATCTCTCCAAGTTTAGATCTCTTAAACGTATTCCTCCTAGCTGAAATTTTACATCCTTTAATCAACATCTCCCCAAACATTGTTTCCCTTTCTGGCCACTGGTAACAACCATTCTACACTCTATCCCTATGAGTTCAACTTTTTTAGATTCTATGTGTAAGTGGAATCACGAGATATGTGTCTTCTATGCAAGGATTTTTTTCACTTAACATAATGTCCTCCAGCTCTCCACGTTGTTGCAAATCACAGGATTTCCTTATATTTTAAGGCTGAATAATATTCCATACCGCATTCTCTTTATCTACTCATCTTCTGATAGCTGCATATATGGATTCCATATCTTATCCACTATGAAGAGCATGACGACGAGCAGACTGTAGGATCTCTTTGACATACTAATTTCAGATCCCTTTAGATAAGCATGCAACTGTAAAAGTGCTGAATCACATGATAATTCCATTTTTTGTGTTCTGAGGAACCTCCATATGGCTTTCCACAATGACTATACTAACTAATATTTCAATATTTTACATGAATTTCTTTTTCTCCATGTCTCTGCCAATACTTATCTCTCAGAATTTTGATAACAGTCATTCTACCAGTTTAAGATGGTATCTCATTGTAGTTTTAAATTCCCGCTGAGTTTTTTCATATATCTATTGGACATTTGCATAGAAGACAATTAAAAGGCACATGTGGAAAGCAGTAAATAAGTGGAATGGACATGGTAGGAAATCAAAGAAATATTATAGAAAGCAAACAAGAAATTCTTCTAGAATGCAGAAAAAGAAAACAAAACCATCTCATTTTATCTTGTTTTCTTCATGTTAACATTTCTGAAATCAGGTAGAGTTGTACAGTCAGTGGCAGCTTAATATCACTGAGAGCCAGGGAGCTGTCATGGTAAGGCTGTCAAAGCTTGAGCATGGGTGAACTTGGTCTCAGCTGTTCATATTGCAAGCACTTTAATTGAGTTATGTACATTGTTGTGATTACATGTGGATTTAATTGCCATTTAAAATGTCTTTTAAAAGATTAAACTATAGTTTGATTTTGAAACAAGAAGTTATTGTGTACGCTGAAAGGTATAGAATTACAGCAGCAGGTTGTAATTTGATATTAACTGAACCAAAACTCTGTAATTTGCTTTTTTAAAGACAAAACCAAGCATTTTGTAGGACTCAAGAAAGAACAGTGTCCTTTATACAAATAGAAGCTGTGCCATATTTTACAATGTAGATGCACACAAAAATTACTTATTACATGATAAAGTAACTGAAGACAGAAGAACTACCAAGTCCATCAAAATAAATTAAAAATATCAAAATAAGAGATAGGCTGCTGTGAGCAACTTACCAATTTCACAGGGCTCTAATTATGTCACAGTTTAACTGGAAGACTTTTTTTCTTCCTTACTTATACATAAAATAGTGTTGTTTACAATGAATAATGACTTAGATTCAATAAAATGTAGTAATTATAAAAGATGATGATAGCTATGGAAGATCAAAAGTAGAGATTCAGCCTAAGAATTATGTTTCTGAAGAATAATTCAGAATAAACAAAAGAAAAGCAATACTTGAAGATATAATAAAAGAAAACTTCTAAAAAGAAATGAAAAGAGGGGACTCTGGGAAGAACAGTTTCATTAGGTTCCAGTAAAAGTAACCAAAAGGGTGGCAATATGGTGGCATAACATGATCCCAGCTAATCAAGAGACTAAGGCAGAAGACTAAAGAATCATTTGATCCCAGGAGTTAGACCAACCTAAGGAACATAGCAAGAGCATGTTAAAAAATAAAGAAAAGAAATGAAAGCAAGGAAGACTCATACCCAGAAATGTTCTGATAAGTTTTTAAATTAACAACAACAACAAAAACTGTATTCCATATATAATCAGACCAAAAAATGGATAGGGAAGAGATAGAAAATCTATAAAAGAAAAAAAATCATGCTGGTCTGTCTTCTTTTCCACAATAAAACAATGGCTGCAGACTTCTGACATGGAAAAGATGTAGACTCAATTTTACTCTCAAATAAGTTTTAGCTTTTGAGAAGAGATAACAAAAAATTCATAATATATGTCACTCACATGTTCTTCTTTAAATCACTTTACTAAAACACATTCCAGCTACCTGAGTTATGAATTAACATTAGGAGCTCAAAAATTGAAGCACCAAAGTAAAAAGACACACAGCGAACACTGAAGCCAGATCGGCATAGAGATCAGCCTAAAATAATTATTTAAATACAGATACAATATAGACCATCAGCTTCAAAAATACTGCAAGATGACGGGTCATGCAACCTCAAAAATTTTAATAACCTAGATCCCAAACCCGGTTTAATTAATAATTTTTCAAATAGGAAGAGAAAACAGAGAAATAAAAGTGCACAAGATTCTTCTTCCCACACAGCTGTAAGTCTTGAAATGCTATTTTATTCTTTATTTTTATCACAGAAATATTGTTAGGTGTTCCCATACATTATATAAAAGGGGAGGAGACTTTTGTTTAAAAATTACAAAAAAAAATACCTGGCCACTGTCTCAAGGTATTTACAGTCTAAAGGTCTCTAGCAAACATGGGATAGATTTTAATTTTAAAAGAATAGATCAAAAGAAAAGCAATCCTCAAATGATGTTTAAGCCTTACAGCCCACTAATATTTTTCAGTCTTTTTGATAAAGATTCCTAAAACTACCCAGGCATAGCACACATCTGTAATACCAGGATTTGGGAGACAGAGGAAGACTGAAAGTTCCAAGCCAGCATGGGCTATATAGTGAGTTCAAGGGCAATCTAGACCATATAAGAAGACCCTGTCTCAAACACACACACATACACGCACACACACACAAAATTCCTAAAACCTAGTATGACAGAATAGAATTCCTTGAGTGCCCCCTATACATAAGGACAGGTCCACTTAATGTCAGTGTGATTCATGAGACTCCACAATGTCATCACTGGTCTTCTTCAATAGCATCCTTGATGTCACTGAGAAAGACAAGACACAGAAAATCAGACTATAGGAAGGCTGTCCCTGAAAACAAACGTTACACATGCCAAGCACATAGGCCTGAAATCAATACATTTAGCAAGTGTTTTCCATCCACTTTTTAATTTAGTACAACTAACACCTATGTGGAAACTATTTTTCCAGTTTCACAAATGAGGAAACTAAGGTTCAGAACGATGGTTCTTCAGAATTACACAGCCAATAAACAGAAGCCTGAGAGAAATCCCCAAGCCAGGAATTTCTTGCTCAAAAGTTCACTGTATCCTACCACATCATTTTCCCAACCGAAGTAGAAGGAAGTAAGAGAATAATTTTATAATTTATTAAAGCATTAGCAAGAAGCTGCCTCTTTTACAAAATAATGATAATAAAGCAATGCAAAGAACCAAACAGTCGTAAGAGCTCCTGAAACACAAATTGCATGTGGGGTTTCTACAGGGCCAATGAGCTTTCTCTCCAACAACAACAAAAAAACATTCTGAAACATTCCCAGGCTGCCTGCTGACCTCCGGCTTGACTGATAAGCAGCAAAGGACCTTCAAGTCGGCTACGGTGGTGCACACTCACTGGACCCTGGGAGGCTGAAGCAGGAAGATCACAAATTCGTGTTCTGCCTGGGCAACTCAGGGAGACTGTCTCCGAAAGGCTGGGGAGAGTGAAGGCCTTGGGTTGGATCCCAAAACGGAAGACGGGTAGGGGGTGGGGGAGGACTTCAATCTTTGTGTCCTGAGCACTCAGGGCTTACTCTTCCCCTACCAAGAAGAGCACATTAAGTAACCCAGCCACCCTAAGGGACGCAGGTTCCAGTGTACTGCTCCTTCCCAGCCCTCGAGAGATCAATACCGAGGACAAAAGAGCACATCTCCAGTGGTGGAATTTTAGACATCAACAAAGGAGCTTTAATTCCAAACCTCCCTCCCTCCCCAAAATTATTCACATCTTTCCGAGACGCTGGTTCCTCACGTGGGTACCTAGGGCCCCAGTTCACCTTGGTATGACCCAGTTTAGAGTCTTGCTCCCCCACAAATCACGCGTATTGCACAGACCAAACCAGAGCGTGTAACCGCCCCAGCTCCCTGGTCTGCAACCCCCGGGCAGCATCGGGCCGCCGCCTCGCCTAGAACAGCCCAAGCTCGTCCCCACGCCTCCTCCGCTCCGATCCGGGTTGCCAGGCGGAGCGCCCGCCAGAGGGGCCGCGCCCCGTGCGCGCCCGCCCGCCGGAGGCGCCGAGCTGAGCGAGCCGCTGCTGCCACCTGCCGGCCACGCCTCTCTGCGCCGCAGTCAGCCGCCCCACCCAAACCCTTGTAGCTGAGCTAGCTGTGGAGGTCCGCGTCCGCTGGGTCTCTCAGGGCAGGGGCTTCCTGCAGAGAAAAGAACCTTCCTTTAAATCACTCAGGTCGCACACTCGGACTGGAGACGGTGATGAGCCTGTGCAGCATCGAACTCCTTCGGGGTTCTGCTGGGCTTGTGCCAGCACCCCTCTGGTTGCGTGGGCCCAAGATAAACACCCCCTAGCAATCGGGATCCCCAAATCTGGACGGGTGTGTCCAAACTATGCCACCCTGACGGTGGCTCTTAAACCCTGATTCAAATGTCAGACCCACTGAGCCGGCATTCACGGGCAGAGACCAGGAAACCTTTTTTTTTTTTTTTTTTTTTTCCGGCACTGGGGATTGAACTCACAACCTCGCACCTGCCAGGGGCAGGCGTTTAAGCCACTGAGGCAAACTCCCAGCCCTGGTTTTTTTTGAGGCAGGGTCGCACTATGTAGCTCAGGCCGGCCTTGCACTCGCGTTGTAGCCCAAGCTGGCCTCGAACTCACAACGCTCCTCCTACCTCAGCCTCCCGAGTGCTGGGATTAAAGGCGCGCGCCACCACGCCCGGCCAGGAAACCATTTTTGCAAGGCTCCCCCAAGTGATCTTTAATGCGCAGACTGGGAAAAACGTACCTAGTTAGCAGGTCTAGCTCACCTACCTCTACACACGCAGCACTGAGCGGTAAAAAGGCAAACAATAATAGGCGCTGTGCTCAGAACAAGAAAGATTTTACACCAAGCTCATCAGCACCCAGCCCAGGGCTTCAACCTCCTCCACTGTATCTACTGTCCCGGTCATTGTTTAGCGTGTGCGCCACAAGTAATGCCTGCGTGTTCTGTTTATTGCCTAGCTAGGCCCACTGTATGACATGTTTATGCCCTAACTATTGAGTAATCTATACAAAAACGAGTACATATAAATGGGAGGGGGAATAATGTTTTTATATCCTTCTGACATAACCGTAGCCAATTATTAATGGGATATGTGTGGCTGGTGGGCACGGCAGAATTTCTCAAACCTTGGAATTATATTGAACACTGCTACACTTGTTTCCCTTCCCATTGTGACTTTCCCATGATTCCTGCTTTTTGTCACCACAACCCCTAAAACCCCAGCTTTGTAAAGGTGGGTTATCAACAAGCAGGTGGGGCAGTGTAATGTTGGACCGGCAAACCCGCCCGAGCTGGTCAGTAGTTCGCCAGGAGTCTGACAGCTGTCGAGTGCCATCTTCAAGCTTTAACATTTCCGTGGAGCTGGGCAGATCACCGCAGGGCCCTGACGTCTCAGCAGAGTGTGAGAACAGCACCGGCCCAGCCCCGCTCTCATCTCGCTCATCCCATTCTCCCGAGTCCCAGTGCTCCTGCTACAAGGACGTCTTTCTTCCCTGGAGTCCATCGAGCCCTCTCCCACCTCAGCACACTGCCCTTGCACTCTCTCTGCCTGGAGGACCCTACCACAGGTTTTGGGTTCGTCTACCACCACAGTCCCTGGAGCCTTCCCAGGTGTGCCCCCAAACCATTCATCGCTATCAGCAATGAGTTATGTGTTAATTTATCATCTAGCTTCTCACCAGAATATGAGCTTCATGAGAGCAGAGACCACTCCCCAAAATTCACAAATATGCTCAGCTATAAGCAATCAATAAGTTATTCAATGAATGAACACAGCCACTACACCAGCTCAGATATGAAAACCACTAAGAATGTGCTTTATGTGTGTCATCCTGTGATCTTCACAGCTGCCTGTTAAAAACAGGTGTTACTGACCATGTTTAACAGATGAGGAAATCAACACTCAGAGAAGCCAGACCTTCAAAGCTGCAGAAGCAGAAGTGGGAGAATTAAAATTCAGATTCAGGTCTACCTGACTCCAAATGTTATTTTACATAAAGCACACTAATATCCTGTTGCATACTTTGTAAATATGTAATAATACCTTTTAAGAATTTTTTTAAACCACACTTCCTTCCCCATCCTTCCTTTTATCTGCCTAGAAAAGTCAAGTCCAGCAGCAAAGTCGGAAAATAGAGCCTTTAAAGACACTGGTTAGCATTCATCCTCTAAGTCCCAGGCTCCACCTCCAGCAGGCGCCCGCTGTGTCCTCCTGAGGAGGCCTTGCCTTGCTGATTCCTCTGTGACCAGTACCAGGGAAACTCACACAGCCGTATCTTCTGACCTGGCCTTATTCCCCTGTAAACTTAATGACACGTGTAACTGTCATGGCTGCCGCTGACTGCCACGCTCCTGTTGATCATCCTGACAGGTGGGAGTAGTGCGCACACAGCGGTGGACACCCAGTACACATCCCGAGGGAGCACACATCCTAGATAGTCTCCTCGTGGAACAGGGATCATCAGAAGTCCCCAGAGCGTTTGGGGCTGCCATGGCCTCCTGGGAGGAACTGCGAAACAGATATGTGGGCCAGAGGTTGGGTGGGTGGACACAGAGTTTGAGATCACACGACACAGAAGAGATTATACTTTGGTCTATAAAATCAAGGGGCAGGGATGTGTACTTTGTCATTCCTCCCCGCTCTCCAGCTGGCTTGGTTTTACCACATTCCTGTGCCATGGGTGGTTCAGGGAGGAAAACAGTTCACCTTTCCCTTCCTCACCACTACCCTGAACTTCATCTGATCTAGCTCACTCTTGCTGGTTGAGACTCAGTTGTGTTGGTTCCTCCTCCAGGATGCCTGCCTCAGCCTGGGGCTGGGCCAGTTCCCGCCCCTGTTATCAAAATATCCCATGTAGAACTGGACCCTGGTACTCAGCATGCTGCATTATAACTACCAGTGTGTGGGTCTGTCGACCTGCCCAGGCTGTGAGTTGTGACTTACTTATTGCTGTATTTCCAGCCCTAAGCTACATACTGCAGAGCTGAATAAATTTCTAGCCCTTAACTACAGAGTTGAATAAATGTTAGAGTTGAGTGAGTTACTGAATTAGCAGACCACATGATCTGACAGGCATTTGGAACATGTGGTCACCATAGTTCTCTGTGCTGCCTGCACATAAGATCCTAGACCTTAGAGGTCATCTAGCCCAGCACACTGGAACCTGCCTCCTGCAGTACCTGTAGTAGAAGTCAATCCTGGAAGAACCACAGAGGGCAAAAGAATGACATTCTAGGAAAGACTGGGCCACAGGCCACTGTGATTTCTGAAGCCTCCAGGCCTGTATCACTGACTATGTAGAACAAACTGTGACTCAACTTCATTATCTACCTAAGGATGGAGCTCTGTCTTCCCCAAGGTCGCTGTGATGGTTTCCTCTGGGGCTGGTGACATCACTTTCACATGCAGCAGTAACCTCAGCCTCCTACATAGCGAAAATAGCTTGCCAAAAAAAGCGAGAAAAGCAATTAATATGAGACTGAGTAGCAAGAAAGAGGCAACATGTGAGAACAAAGAAGGTGGTTGGCTCTTAACAGGAAAGTTTATTTCACCTTCCCAGAGCCCCCACACTGGGAGGGCTGGGCATCAGGCTTTAGTCACCAGGCTCTGCCCTGCTGCTTTGTTTCAAAACACGTAGAACCCCCTTTAATCATAGGCAGAGAGCATAGCCAGTGTGGGAGTCTGAAGAGACCACCTGAAGCCAGAGATGAGAGAGAAAGGCCACTGCTCAGATAGGCGGACAGACCTCAGCACCGCCTGCAGAGATGCAGAGGCGAGAGAGAGAGAGAACACACGTTTAAGGGACACAAGGCGGCCAAATGTCTGCTGACAGGAGAGAACAGAGTATACCAAAGGGGTAGGATTGGGGGGAACGGGATGAAGAGACAGAGACCAGCACAGAGGCAGAAGTTGAGGCTTTCATGAATTTTCTGAAAGAATGAGTTTGCACAATTGATAAAAGTTATGGGAGCGATTGTGAGGGATCTTGAGAGAGAGGGGATTCTGAAAGATAACTAGAATGTTCTAGACCTCATCACCAGTGACTACAAAGCCAGACCACATTTACTTTCAACTCCTAAGCTATGATCACCTAAGTCTTAGGTCCTAACTCCCAATAACTCAACTGCTACCCTGTCTTGCAGTCATCTCTAAGACGTGTCCTGTCTGTCCCCTGAAGTAGAAGTCCTTCCACTCTGGTCTCTGCCACAAGCCACTGTGTGACCTCCAGGAGCCCACTGCTCTGTGAGGCAAGCTGTCTCCAACAACTGACTGCTATCCCAATCCCCACTTTTCAGTCCTTATGGTTGGGTCCACCCTTCTCAAAGTCCACACAGCACACTTGAAACCAGCCTGCTGCTTTAACCATGAAATTCCTGGAGGATCACATCTGGCAGAAGGGACCTGTGTAGGTCCCAGTGTGACCAAGGTCCCAGTCTTCCTCTGACCTCACATCCACTGGCTTCACATGGCCAGCGTCACTCACCCCTCACACACCCTATGTAAGGACCTCTCAAACCAATCTATTTCTAGACTGTCCCATCCAGCCCCATTCCCTCCCCCAGGACACACCCACTAGGCCATATTGAATTGAGCAAGACTGTCCCCAATACCATGAAACAGTACATTTCCCAAAATCTGCTGATTCTTCTCTTAACCTTGTGGGTGAAAAAAATCAAAGCTCAGCCTAGACCAGCTAAAAAGCTCAGCTCAGTCCATGCTCTTTTTAGTCCCATTTGGATAAAGGTTAAAATTTGGAGGCCCAATCCAAGGTTCCCTTCCACAGGTAGATACCAATGAATTCTAACCTCAGAATTACCTACTGGACATTCCAGCTTCATAAGACTGCATGCTATGGCTCTGCCCATCCTCTCTAGCCACCTGCAGCTGCTTCACCACAGCCACCCTCCCCTCTTGCTACCACTTCCAATCCTTGACGTGCTGTTCCTTCTATCTAGAGTACCTTTCTCTGTAACCTTGACTCATCCCACAACTCAGTGCAGACATCACTGTCTCTGGAGAATGTACCCTGCCCTGGAATTGCTGGCCAAGTCACATTTGTCTGACACATAAAAGGTGCTCAGAATGTCTCTTGATTGGAAGAATGATTGAAAAATGTAATGGAGATGGAGCCCTTAGAGAAAATGCTCCAGTGAGGGCTTTTGAGGGCCACAGTGAAGGGCTACAGTGGAGTCACCGAAATCTACCTTCCCCTTCTTGCGGAGGAACAGTACCATAACTGGGCACTGTCTCTCCAGGAAGAGACTGCATTTTCCAAAATCTCTTGCTTCCGTGGGGCTAAGTCCTTGCCATCCAAAAAAATGAGAAAGTGAGATATGTCCCTTGAAATACTACCACATGCCCCTCTGAGCTCTTTAAGGAACCTAGAAGTGCCTGGGCCCCAGCTGCAGGCAGCAGTTCTAATGCTCTGGAGAACGGTGCCAGGTTCCTGAGTGGCTGTGTGGTTTCAGTGAGCTCACCTCCCTCCAGAGACGTTAGCAGAAAGAGGAATACTCCCAGTGTTCTTTAAGTCACTGTGTTCATGGGTGCTTTTCTTACTATGAATTTGCTTTGTACCCTAAGGAATAACAAGACCAGGCAATTTCCTGGCAGAAGTCACATCTGGTTTCAACTCACAATAGTAATAATACCCTCTAAGGATCAACTTAATATAATGTGATGGTTCTGAGCAACCACAGGGAATAATAAAGTTCCCCTAGGGCCTCCCTGTACTGCCTATGCTAACAGACAAGTATGGCCTATTCCAACAGTTTAGCCACCTGTTACCCTTCTTTCTTTGCCTATCTTTCTCTGTGCCCCTTCAAAGCACTGAAGGAGGATTCCAATAGGACCAGCCTGCCATCAGTAGCAACAGTAATCAGCTAAGGAATCTTGATCAAGACACCTTCTTAGAGCACCTTTCTCCTCCTGTTCCATCATCAAGATGGGGGCTAGAGGGCTGGGGATTTAGCTCAGTTGCGTAAGTGCCCGCGTGGCAGGGGTGAGGTTGTGAGTTCGATCCCTGTACCCAAAAAAAAGAAAGAAAGAAAGAAAGAAAGAAAGAAAGAAAGAAAGAAAACGCTCTTAATCTCTTCATGCCAGGCATGTGGTGCACGCCTTTAATCCCAGCACTTGGGAGGCTGAGGTAGGAGGAGCGTTGTGAGTTCGAGGCTGGTTTGGGCTACAACATGAGCGAGGCCAGCCTGAACTACATTGTGCAACCCTGCCTTAAAAAATTGGGCCAGGAGTTTGGCTCAGTGGCTTAAGTGCCGGGCAAGCATAAGGTTGTGAGTTTAAGTCCCAGTACCACAGGAAAAAAAAAAAAAAAAAAAAAAAGATGGGGGCTAGAGTGTTGGTTCTTCAGGAGACAGATGGAGACTAGAGAGGCAAATTTGGGGGTTTTTGTCTTATTTTGTTTTGTTTGAGGGGTTTTTTTTGTTTTCGGTTTTGGTTTTTTTTTGTTGCTTTTTTTGTTTTGTACTAGAAATTGAATTCAGGATCTCACGCTTGCCAGGCAGGCACATGCCTCTGAGCTATATCCCCAGCCCTACGTTATTGGTTCTTAACCCTACCTGTACATAAAAATTGCCCAGGAAGCTTCTAAAGTTTGAGAGGCTGAATCCCAGGCCAGACCAATGAAAACCAAATTTCTGTGGGTAAAAAACCTCTAACTTGGGAACTAAATCTAGTTCTCAGATTGACTTCATCATGCGAAAATGTGGTGGCCATAATTCAGCCGGGCATACTTTTGGGTCTTATTTAAACCCAACACCTAGGACAATAACAGGTATCGCACCTAATAGACATGTTTTTCCGTCTAAGAGGCTGTTGTCTTGGTGAACAGAATTCCATGTTTCCTGCATTGATTTAAGAATACATGAATGGAACCCTCTCCATAAGTGGAAAAAACAAAGTTGCTTTTCATTCCTATAACATCTCCAAGATATTCATGTGGCAAAAAGAACACAGGTTTTGGGATCATTCAACATGAATTTGAAGCTCAGCTCTGCCAATTCTTCACCACATTGCCAGGGAAAGTGGCAGGTCAGTTTCCCTCTGATCAATGTGGCCATTTTTTATATAGGAAATGGCAGAGTACTATGCAACCAAAAACAGCAGCCCTGGCCAGATCTCTGAGCCCAGTTTCTTTAAGTATAAATTTTGAGTAAAAATAGTTACAACACAGATTTGAACAACTTATGTAAAACAGCAGAGCACTTAGCCTATAGGACGTGTCCAGTAAGTGTTAACATTTTCCTGTTCTCCCCCAAAGTCTCAGCCATATGCATTTGTGTCCACTGTATGGGAGACACACATGTTCAGTAGCCATGTGACAGCCTCGCAAGACACAAAAAGATGCAAGGCAGACTGAAAAGGACACGGTCCTCAGTGTGGCCCAGCAAGGCGCCACCAACAGCTGCACAAGTGTTGCACTACACAGCTCATGAGGCTTTCTTTTGCTTCTTGGTTGTCATGGGCTTTTCTAGTCCCTACAACAATCTCTTAAAAGATATCAGTGGAATGTCTAGAGAAAGTGGCACTTTTTTTTCAAAATTTAAACAAATCTATTCTATCAGCCAGCATCAGGACACCTTCCTCTTTCCCTGTCGCCTCTGCCCAGCATGATACTGCTCCTCATCAAGCTGCCCACAGACTAAGCCCTAAGGGTGCCCCTCTCTGGGGTATCCAAGCTATTCCTCGTCCCCCCTCAATACTGACAACACAATGAAACTGGAAAACACAGGAGGACAAATAGAGAAGAGGGACCCCACCAAGAGATGTCCTGAAGGTTCTATTCTGTGGGTGCACGCGCACACACACACACCACACACCACACACACCACACACACAGGAGGACAAATAGAGAAGAGGGACCCCACCAAGAGATGTCCTGAAGGTTCTATTCTGTGGGTGCACGCGCACACACACACACCACACACCACACGCCGCTGCAGCACTGTCATCCATCTCCCAGGCAAGGGCTCCAAGTCAGAGCGGCTAGACATGAACTTTCCTTATGGTGCGCCACACCCACGTCCCCTTCCAGAGGAAACTGCCTGCCCTGGGCCCCTGCCAGAGGCATCACCAGGCAATTCTATTTTGCATCACACCCTTCCCAGCTACTACAACAGGAAGCAGGCACCTTAACAGTCAATTTATGGCTGGCCAGAGGCTTTTGGTGTGGACCGGCACCAAAAAGAGAGAGAGGCAAGCTGGGCGTGGTGGCACACGCCTTTAATCCCAGCACCCGGGAGGCTGAGGTAGGAGGAGCGTTGTGAGTTCGAGGCCAGTTTGGGCTATAACGCGAGCGCAAGGCCGGCCTGAGCTACACGGTGCGACCCTGCCTCAAAAAACCAGGGCTGGGAGTTTGGCTCAGTGACTTAAGTGCCTGTCTGACAGGTGCGAGGTTGTGAGTTCAATTCCCAATACTGCAAAAAAAAAAAAAAAGAGAGAGAGAGAGAGAGCAAAATATCAATGAGATTTCTATGAAATACCAAGAACATACATCAGTTGGTAGTGAGAGCTAAGTCTGAAATGCCTTGAGGTGCGGAGTATGAAGAAAGGCTGGAAGGACCACAGTGGGCTGGAAGTAAACCCACGTTACAAAATAAGCAGACACGAGGAGGTGGGGAACAGGAACAAGATACAAAGCAAGGGAGCTGTCAGCCACAGCAGAGACAGCAGGAGATCTGCCAAGAGAAGAGAATACTGTATACCAATTAATGTACAAAAATCTACACCATGAGAAACCTATAAACAGAAACAGATAGCCCTCTCTCCCTCTGTCTCTCTGTCTCTCTCTCTCTCTCTGTCTCTGTCTCTGTCTCTAACAGTTACACTGCAGAACTGTTCATTTCAGTTAGAGAGCCACACTGATGCTTTGCAGTTACAGGTTTTTTTCAGCCAAATCGCAGTAGATCCCCTCCAGCTGGGAAGAAATCTTGGC
>RJWM01034787.1:0-19485 GCA_004363535.1 Dasyprocta punctata | reverse complement strand
CATGATGTCTTTTTAAAAAAACCCAATATGAGGAGGAATTGTTAATCCCAAGTTACTGATGAAGATTGTAGGCTTAGGTAGGTTAACCTGTGTGCTAGACAGCTAGGAAGTGACAGATACACATTCAAAATCAGATTCCAGTTTCCTGGAAAGGAGGTAGCAATGCTGCTGCTGTCCTGTTTGTCATGACTTGAAGACACTTGAGCCCAACAATCATATGTTTATAAAATTTATGGAAGTGTTTTGAACCCCTTAAATTTATACATTATTTTATTTTATTTTATTTTATCTTATCTTATTTTATTTTTGGTACCAGGGGTCAAACTTACAAGCTCATACCTGCCAGGCAGGCGCTTACGCCACTGAGCTTAATCCGCAGCCCTATTTTTTGAGACAAGGTCCCACTATGCAGTTCAGGCTGGCTTTGAACTCACTTTGTAGCCCAGGCTGGTCTCAAGCTTATAGCAATCCTCCTGCCTCAGCCTCCTGAGTGCTGGGATTAAAGGTGTGTGCCATCACGCCTGGCTATATGTCACATTTTAAGTGAAAATTTATTAAAAGACTTGACATGAAATTGAGATAAGAAGGAGTATCCTCCTGAGGTCTCCTTGATACAGTCAGTCCTTTCCCTCCTCATGGGATGCCCAAGGGAGTTTCATAGAATCAAACATGAAGCCACCATTTCTTCTACTGGGATGAACATTTTTTTTCTAACAATAAATCAGGTTGCTGGAAACCCAGATTTCACTCATGGGAAAGCTCTTTTGGTCTGGTTAGAGTCCAGAAAAACTGGATTCAATATTTTTCTTATAAACTTAATTTGAATTATGCTACTGTGTCAAAGGATATAATCTGGACCTAGAGGAAGATGTTTTTGTTTCTCTGCATCTCTCTTTAAAGTGCAGTTTAGTGCTGTAACCATTCTGAAAATCTAGTGTGACTTTCAGGATCATAGTAGGGCATTTATTTAGCTTTTTAGTTTGTCTCTCTCTCTCTTTTTTTAACACAAAATGTCAAGTTCCAGTATCCTAAAAGTTTAATCCTTCTTTGTCTGGTTTAGTGCTTGAAAGAATACAGTCTACCTGCTGATTTTTAGTTCAAAAATACTTTGTGTGCAGCATCTCTCATCTGCTTTTGTAATGTTCATGTTACCACGCAAATTTTCCTCAGGGATCTCTGGCTTTGGTCCTAGCAGTTTGGAGGCTATGAAATGTGTACTGCTGTATATCACAGGATGTTTCTGTGTAACTGAGCAGAAAGGCAGACTCTCATGTGGAATCGAATGAAGTCATGAAGGAATCCTGTAAGTCTCAAAGATCCCATCAAAATTTTTGGATGGAATTACTTAGACCTGGCAAATGGAAATACAGCTGCATTTTCAATGATTTGAAAAAACCTCTTATTAAAATACTGGCAATGGCAAACAAATTAAAATTTAATATCATTTTTGGTTATATAGTATTTTTATGGAAACCCATAATACTTTCATATAATTGATACAGTGAAAGAAAACCAGGTATAAAGTAAGAAGTGAGAAGTTGGTTAAAGTGTTAGATCCTTTATTTAATAAACATATGACCTTGGGCCAAATAATATTTCTAAATGTCAATTTTCTCTTCTATAATTCTATACCTTTGGGCCAATACTCTTACCTACTTTACCTGCCTTGCATGTGTGTGCACACGTGTGTGTAGCTTGAATGAGATCATATTTATAATCTACATGGTACTCTATATGTATATTAACTATGTGATTTCTAATAGCCAGAGTTTAGAATTATAAAAGTTTATACTCCAAAGAAACATTAAAACTTATATAGGGCAATCTGCTCAGGCCCCCTTCTGTTCCTCAGACAGAAGCTTTCTTTCTCTCAATAAATATCTTCTGCTCTTACCCTCCATTGTTCCTAAAATTCATTCTTCAATTTTATTTTATTTTTTTGACTTTTCATCATTAGTTTATTCATAATAGCAAAATATTAGAAGCAACCAAAATGTTCAGTAATAGTGAGAGGCATGGAAAAATTATGATGCGTTCATATGAGACCAGAGCAAATTATGTTTGCATACACTAGTCAGTGACATGAAAGAAAGAACATGATATGGTCTATTTACAGTGAGACAGAAGGAAAGGAAGATAAAGAATAACTGGGCGAAAACATCAAAATATTAATAACTGTGAATCACTTTGTCGTGGAATAACAAGGCATTTTAAGGTTATTTTTATACTTTTCCTTTCTTACAATTTTGAGGCAGACAAAAAGCATGAATAAAGAGAATAATATTGTTTATTTGTTCTATTTTTGCCAGGACAAAGTATGCCTCTCTGCTACAGCATCAGTATTACTGCTAGTATATTTGTATGGCCTTTTTGTTTATTCATTCTGCTTTTTATTTTATTTTTTAATTTTTTTATTACAAAGCTACTGTGATAAAATCAACATGGTACTGGAATCAAAACAGACCTGAAGATCAATGGAATAGATTAGGAGATGCAGCCACAACTACAAACACACTTAGCCATCTCATCTTTGACAAAGGGGCCAAACAGGTACATTGGAAGAAAGACAGCCTCTTTAACAAACGGTGCTGGAAAAACTGGCTTTCTATATGCCATAAACTAAAACTAGATCCATGCTTATCACCATACACTAAAATAAAGTCAAATGAATCAAATGTCTGAATGTTAAAACAGAGACACTAAACTTACTAGAAAACAGAGTAGGTAAAAATCTTGATGACATAGGAGTAGGCAGAGAGTTCATGAACAAAAATGAAATTGCACAGGAAACAATTCCCAGAATCAACAACTGGGATCTCATCTTACCAAAAAGTTTTTGCATGTCAAAGGAAATTTCCAAAGAAAACTCACAAACCGGTAAAATATCTTAGCCCATTGTCCATCAGACAAAGGACTTCTCTCTAAAACATATAAAGAATTAAAAGAAATCAGGCCCCTAAAATTCAAGGACCCAATCCAAAAATGGGCATCTGAGATGAATACACGCTTCTCAGAGAAAGAAATATGCCTTAGTTACTTTTTACTCGTTGCCGAGACAAAATACCTGACACCCAAAATTAGGGAAGGAAAGGTTTATTCTTACAGTTTCTCGGGAGTTTCAGTCCATAAGTTGGCTCCAAGGCAGCATGGGATGATGGGGCAAGGCTGCCTTTCATGGCAGCCACGAGCAGCAAGGCGCATTGGTGAATGAGAGAGAGAGAGGTGGAAGCGGAAGCGAACAAGAGGAAGACCCACCTTCCCTTACACTGTATGTCGGCTCCACTCCTGGGTGGGCACAGCACTCACATTGCCAGACAACAAACCAGTAACAAACCAATAACTCAGCCCCATCAAAAGTATATGAGGACTTGGGGGTACACAGCATATTACCTGATACAAAATACAAAAGGCAAATAAATATATGAAAAAATGTTCAACATCAATGGTCATTTGGGAAATGCAAATTAAAACAACTCTGAGATTCCATCTCATTCTTCAATTTTAGAGATCAAGAACTCATGCCAGACGTGTAGTAAGTTGGGAGTTTCATTCCCCCATATCATTTGGAGATCTGAGATCGTTTTTCCTATATCATTTGGAGGTCATCCACCGAGATCCCTGGGATGGAGACTCAAAGCTGTGTGCCTACCCAAGATGAAAATGCCTGGTGTCTATCGAGGGCCTCTAGGTAGAATCTCGGCAGAAGTATACCTGACTGCCTATCCACAACTATGACCCCTTTCAGCCTGAAGAAGCCAAATCAGTCATTGCTCATTGCCCCTCATGGCAGTTCAGGTTACTTCTTCAGAGGGGGGAATGTTACAGGCAACTGAGTCAGACAGAAATATTATAGGCAGTCAGACAGGGCTAGGCCCTCAAGGAAACAGGCACAGAGGACCAGATGTCTTGGTGACCTTAGAAGAGACACACACCTCTCGCTGTGGGCCAGCTATCAAGACAAAAGGCAAAACAAATACACCCATATGCTAAGGACTGATATTCTAAATAGTAATATATCACCCTGAGGAAGTCAGGAGTCAGCATCCCACCCTTTTACAGGAAGAGTCATTATTGTTAAGCATCCCCGCTTACTACGTGACTCACTTCCCCATTTGTCCTTGATTTAATCAATTTTACCTGAGCAACTGATCTTATTGGTTAACCATGGTTGTGTTTCACCTTACGCCCATCTGCTTTGGGAGTTCCCAGTTTTTCCCATATGGTTTTACTCTATAAAAGTCCCTAAATATGACAGAGTCTTTGGCAACATGCTCGGGCCCCCTTCTGTCCCTCAGACAGAAGCTTTCTTTCTCTCAATAAGTATCTTCTGCTCCTTTGTTCCTAAAATTCATTCTTTGATTTTAGAGAACATGAACTCGCCCTGGACGTGTAGTTGGTTGGGAGTTTCATTCCCCCACATCATTCGGAGGTCTGAGAACGTTTTTCCTATATCAACATCTTAGCTCTTAGATTTAGACAGCAGATTCACACTGGCAAAGGAACAAGGGGTTGAAAGAGAATGAGGCTGAACTTGTACCAAAACACGTGAAAGAGGAGCAGTGGAAGTAGCAAAGTTAGTTAGCGGTGAGTTGGTCCGGTGCAGTAGCTTTGCTGACTGCTGGGATGGCAGATAAGGAAGAGGATCCTACCTTTGAGGAGGAAAATGAAGAAATTGGAGGAGGTGCTGAAGGTGGCAGGGTAAAAGAAAGACACTTTTTTCTAAAGAATTATGATGTATGATGTATGGATTCAGAAATGACCAGAATCCTTATACTGAGTCAGTGGATATTCTTAACAACTTGTCATAGAGTTCATCACAGAAATGACTCACAAGGCAATGTCCATTGAAGACAAGGTCAAGTACAAGTCGAAGATATCGTCTTCTTGATTCAAAAGGATCCAAGGAAGTTTGCTAGGGTTAAAGACTTACTTACTGTGAATGAAGAATTGAAATGAGCTGGAAAAGCATTTGATGAAGCAAACGATGAGGCTTGACACCTTTTGTACTTTCTGAAATTTCATTATCTTCTACAGAAACCATATGTAACTTTATTTTCTACAGTAATGTCCTGATATTGAGCATGTACGTGAGAGGAAGAAACAAAGTTTTCAGCCCTTATTTTCAGGTCTTTGTTTTTAGAGCATTTGATTTGGGCCTTTACTTGTCTGCCTTTTTATGACCATACTTGAATTACTTACTAGATTTTAATGACTACATATAAGTTAAACTGCTTTGCAAACCATGCAATCCCTTCTGACTTTTGACATCTGATGAGTAAACTTGTATTTCTATATTAGATATATTCATGACATTTTAAGCATATTATAGCTGTTTAATATGTAAAATCTCAATGGCCTTTTTGAGTATGACAGCTAAGACATGTGCTTCATGTATTCTGAAGTTTTTAGACAATAGTTGTCTGAGGTTATTAAAGATAGTGAACTACTTTGTGTTTCTTTTAAGGAGAAGAATAGGAAACTCAGTTTTTGTAATAATTTTTATCCCTCTTAAAAGATAATTTGCTTTACCATCTTTTCTAAAGATAAATTTTTTTGTGTTTGAGACACTTAAGTTTCATGTCAGTGGTTCTGTGTTAAAGCTTTTTTCTTTTATTTGAAAGCTTTTTATCTTGTATCATACTACAGGTATTTGTTAAGTTTTAAGGGAGTTCATTTTCTCAGTTCAAAGATTCTAAAACTAAATGCTTTCAGTAGTAGAAATGGCAGTGCTTAAATGATTGATGGCAAGAAAAGCATTTGGAGTAGTGTTAAATTAACATATTTATAAGTACTTGTTCATTGTGGAAATGTGTACTTGATTAAAACTATACGTGGCTATAAAAACCCCTTCGTGTAGTTCAGGATATACAGGTTTTAATATGTGCTTAGCTTATTGCATTAAATTAATATTGCCCTTAGTTTAAAATAAGGATTAAAATTACATTTAAAGAGGTAAAAAAAAAACCTAATATATTCACCTTTTCTGTGCCATTAAAAATACTTATCCTTTGGCTGTTTCTAGCAGTGGACTGGATGCAGCTGTTCTGTACATGGCCAGTGTTTCTGGTGACTCAGAGGAGGAAATCTGGGTACAAAGTGTTCCTTACATATTGACCTTGGTATTATTACCCAAGAAAGAGGGGGAAGGAGCAGCACTGGGCAGGGGGAGAAGTCCAGCCACCATGGAGTGCAAATAAAGGCTTCAGGTTAATCTTTGACAAGCTTGTGCCTGAAAGGGCCCCTCATTGATGTGAGTTTTGGTTGGAGAGCTAGGCTTTTCTTCATCCATCACAACCAGAAATTGAATGTTGGTTTCCCCTGGAAGGAGGTGCCATCTTGGGGAAAGCAAATTTCTTTAGTTGAAGCAATCACTAAGGAAGATTAAAAAATGAACAACAAACCTGGCATGGTGGTGCAGCACTTGAGAGGCTGAGGCAGGAGAATTGCTGTTCATTCAAGGCTAGTCTAGATGGCATAGAGAGTTCAAGGTCAGCCTGGACTACATGGTGACACCCTGTCTCAAAAAACCTAAAAAAATTTTTTGAAAAACTGAGAAATATCTTCTGGCAGTTGTACTATAGCTAGTGGAATAAATTCTTCCTTTGTCAAGGGGACCTGCTTGTCATAGTATCTACTACATCAGGGCCTACAGATAAGGTTGTTGACATTTCCCCACTGTGATAGTCATGTAAGCAATTCTCTTTTGAGCCACTTTCAATTCTCTCAAGGTTTTTCAACAGATAATTCTTCACAATATTCTAGTAATACTAGTGCTATAATATTGATATGCATATATTACATACATAAGATACAGATTTCATGTATATATATCATACATGCAAGGCTCAAATATATATATTTACATAGATAATATATAAATATATTTATATAGATAATATACATATATTCAAGTATATTTGGCACATAACTTTTATTGGTGCATTTTAGATATATGTAATGATAACATTCATCATAGGGAATATGCAACTGTATATGATATATCTTGCTTATTCTTTAGGCCCATTCACCTTTTCTCCTTTCAATCCCTCTTCCCCTCCTTATTTACAAAAGTTTTGTTTCCATTTTTCCTTCTATTCTCTTTTTGTTTCTTGTCCCTTCCTTCCTTTCCCCCTCCTCCATCCTTTGACATAACTTTTAGTAAACATAATGTTGTCATTTTTTAGACACAATATAATGAGCTGCTCTTGTAGGAGAACCAGTTTGGAATATCATGAGTTCTGTTTTGGGCATACTGAATATGCAGCATGGCAACCAAGTGAAAATAATAGGTAGGCAATTTAGTGTTGATATTAGAATCTTCAACAAAGTCTGTATTAGTGATAAATAGTTTACAGTTGCCACTTACATAATAATTGAAACTTTGGATCATGAGAGAGATTCTGAAAAGAAAGATTAAAGAATAGAACAGAAAGAGGAAACCTCCTCTAGTAGGTGTGTCGGGGTTGCTTTGGTTGGGAAATTGGCATTTATAATCATTAAAAAGTTGACATAGTTGTCAATATTTAGATCCAATATAATCTAGATTTAAGGTTGTCTTAGTTACTTTTCTCATTGTTGGGACAAAATACCCAACACCCCAAGGTAAAGGGGGAAAAGTTCATTTAGCTCACAGTTTGTGGGGATTTCAGTCCCTAATTGGCAGGCTCCAAGGCAGGTTGTTGTGGCAGAGGGGCAACTGTTCATGGCAGCAGAAGATAGAAAAAGCAACAGGAGAGAAGTGAAGATCAAGCCTCTTTCCCTCCCTTATATTGAATACAGGCTACCTGCCCTAGGGCAGGTGTAGCTCTCATACCCTTAATCCCTGCATTAGACCATGAATCAATCACAAACTCTAGATTCAGCTGCCTCCAAGAAGCTTGACCCCCATGACAGCATGGGGCTTTTGGGGAGACATCTAGACACAAACCATAACAAAGTTTATCTTGAAAAATGAGAAGGTCTGGTGACATTTATTTCATGTTCCTACCTGCCAACAATGAACTGGAGCTGGATTTTCTGATCTGCTCTATTCTCTTAGGCTACCTGCATAGCCCCTGAGATGTGTGGCTATCACAGGTCTAGTGTGGGTGGAAAAGGGGGACTAGGATGGGGGCATGAAGAATGTTGAAAGTTAAAGGCTATAGATGAAGAGGACGCTGGAACTGGATTGATAAGAGTGGCCAGAGATGTAGGAGAATCAAATTATAGAATAAGGGGAAGAGAGACATGGTTCGTATTGTAAGAGTCTTCAGAGAAATAATACCCATAGGAGAAGCAGATAATTTAATTTAGGGTGGTTTTAGTGGAGCAATGGGAGTGGAAGACAAGTTGAAGTGGGTTGAGAAACAGATTAGGGATGGGGAAGTGAAAACAAGAATGTGTGCATGCTTTAAGAAGTGTAACTTTGAAGGGCAGGGTAGAAATAGGGTTTCCCTGGGGGGAAATTAGATTGTGATGGAGCAGTTGGTGGGATGATTGAAGAGTAATGTGAAAAAAATAGAATCCTCACATGCCATTTCCTTAAATATTCTCTTTCATTTTTAAATGGTTCAAATTACATTATGAAACATTAGAAAACTTTAAAGTGAAAGCTGTTGGTATTTTATTAAAAAAAAGTATGATCAAAGTACTTGGGTAATGGGAAACTTAGATTGTGTAGCTCAAATTGAAATGGAGTGCTAAATAAAATATAAAGAATTTTTTCTGAATTATTTAGACCAATGCATCATATCCTCATCTTGCTTTTAACTAAGAAAATCTTATCTGGCAATCTAATTTATTATTTGGAAAGAAAAATCAAAGTCTCACATATTATTCAGATAAACAGTATCTTTGATAAGAAAGGAAGCAGTTTTGTGTGCTCCTATAACCAAGACAAATTATGTGAAAATAAATTATTTTTTAAAGTTCCAAAAGAAAACTCTATCTCTATCTCGATCTCTATCTCTATCTCTGTCTCTATCTCCATCTCTATCTTTATCTCTATCTAAATACCTAACACAAGGAAACTTAATAATACAGGCTTCATGCACACATGCACACATGATAACATTATAAAAAAGGATAAAATAATGAATGCAAAATCACGACAGTAAATATACACCTGGTGGGAAGACAAGAGTATCGAATAGGGAAGAATACACAGATAGTTGCGAGTTATTTACAGTGTTATGCAGTAGTGCTTTGGTTAATACACTGTTATGGCTTGTGTCTAGATGTCCCCCTAATCCCTCATGTGGGCATAGGTGGGGCTTTTCAGAAGTGATTGGGTCTAATGTGTGATGCCAAGGTTGAAGATGTGATTGATTCATGATGCAATGCTAGGATTAAGGGATTGAGTCTTACTTGCCATTACAGTGGGTAGCCTGCTTAAAATATGAGAGGCCTGCTGGTGTCTTCATTGGTGACTTGTGGCTTGTCACTTTCTGGTTTCTATTTCACTATTGATTACTTTCTGCATCCCCTGCTTTGCCATGGACTATTTCTTTATCATGGCACCTTCCTTGGAGCCAGCAACTGTGGGTTGAAACCTTACTCACTGTAAGCCAAATAAACTTTTCCTTCTTTGACTTTGGGTTTCAGGTATTTTGTCTCAGCAATGAGAAAAGCAACTAAGACATACACTATTTAACAATGTTATTTTCTTGTATATGGAATAAAAGTAAAAGTATGAATTTTCTTCCCAGGAATATTTTACAGATTATTTTGTTGAGTACAAACATCATGAACCACTGGAACTCTAACCCCTGTCTACTTAGCGAAGGCACTAGGGCATCACTGTAGGTTAGTTTTCCTTAGTGCTCCTGTGGTCTCAGGAAATGTTTCCCATATACCCAGAGACTTTGGAGGACATCTAGACTCATTCCAACTAATCAACCATCCCATGGATAGATATGAGGGACAGCCATGCCCATGCCCATGATCTTTATCTCTATATCTATCTCTATATCTATCTATCAATCATCTAATCTACCTACCAACCTATGCATCATGTTAATTTACTCATCTTAATTTATACATTCATAAGTATGCTTACTGAATACATGCTGTACTAGGCTTTTTTATTACTATAATGAAATACTTGAAACCAACTAAATTTATTGAGGAAAGAAGTATTTAGTTCACAGCTTTGGAGTTTCAAAGACATAGTTCCTGCATTGGTTTTGCTTTGCCAAGTACCCCTTTACGTATGGTATCACAACAGCAGGAGATCTTATGGAAGAGCAAAATCACACTGCCAAGCAGGTAAGCAAGGCCAGACTGAGGACTCACAGTCCCTTTCAAGGGTATGCTTCCAATTGGTCTAAGGATATTCCACAAGGCCTTACTTCTTAAAGATTTTACCTCCCAACCTCATCAAGCCAAAACCAAACTCCCAACACATGAGCTTGCCACATCCAAACCATTGTACCTGGCAGATGTGAGGTATGGGGGATGCAATTTTAAGTATGGAAAACCTGCTATAGTACTTAATTTCAAGGAGTAGAAGTCATTAACTAAGAGTTCATGTAAATATATAGTTCTAAATTGTGGAGAAGCCACAAAGGTGGAAGAATTTTTAATAGGTGATTTGGATCTGGGGTTCTGGCCTCAAGAAAAATTTTGCTGGCAAAGTAATTTTGAACTAAAATCTGAAATATGAACAGATATGCTAGAGCTATTGAAGCTGGGGTTATACTTTTAATTATTCTCTTTATTAGACTATCAGAAGTGTAATTTCTGTGTGAAAGTTCATGGCTTTTAAAAATTATATATTTTCTCATGATTTTCTCTAATTTTAGAAATTCATTCAAATTTATTTTTATATTATGCAAACTTACAGAGTAGTTGAAAAGATAGCACAAAGACTTTTCTTGTTCTGAGACTTTTGAATGTTTCTAAAATGATGCCCCAATAACTGCAGGATACTTTATAAAGCTTTTCTTTAGATAAGGGTGTTCTCTTGTGAGAGCCCATAATTATTCAAGTCTGGAAATTATCATTGGTTCCTTAATACCTTCTAATTGTTAGATTTTTCAACTTTTGCCAAATTTTCTGAATATATAGGACAAACTTGAAAGAATGTACGTACTGATCTAGTAGGTTAACCTGAGAATTCATGTTTTAAAGTATGTGAGGTGATCTTACAAATAAAACAAATACTTGCCCCAGGTAATATCATCTTATTTGCTTCTGTCAGTTTTTGATATGTTCAAGATTATTTATAAAATTACATTTATTTAACAGTTTTAAAGTTTTGGTTCATATCAGAAATAATTCTAAAAATTTACAATACTTTACTGGTAAGGTTGTGGGAAATGCAAAATGGTGCAACTGCTGTGGAGAGAACTTGGCATTTTCTAGCAGGACTACATGCAAATTTTGTCTTTCAGCTGGCAGTTCCACTTCAAGGAATTTATCCTAAAGACACACTGATAAAAATATGACCTATCAAGGAAGTGAGAAAGATTAGAACTAACCCAAGTGACCTTAAACAGGGTGCTGGCTGAATAAACTATAATAACTATATATAATGTATCGCTACCTATGTTCAAATAACACTCTACCATGAATCACCCCAAAAGTTTTCACTGAAGGTAGCCATTCAAAGAATGTATGTATGCATCATATTAAAGCAGGAACATGCACACAAGCATACACACAAACACAGGATAGCATATATTCTTTATACAATAGTAGGAATATATTCTTTATACAATGGTAGGAATATATATTTTATATATATATATATATACACACACACACTCACACACACACACATATATATATATTTCCCTGCCTTTTCCCCTCTGCCATTTTGTTTAACAATATATATTAAATATAATTTTACATGTATATATAAAAAGCTTCCCATTCATTGCTGTGGCTACATACTATTCCATGATATGAAGAAATCATTATTTATTAATCCAATTTCTTTTCTTTTTTGGGGGGGTACTGGGGATCAAATTCATGACTTTGAGCTTGCTTGGCAGGTGCTGTACCACTGACTTAACCAAATTTCTTATTGAAGGGTGTTTATATTGCTTCTAATTCTTCAGTGTTTAAAATGCTGTAACATATAACTATATATGTGCATATGTACATACACATAAAATAAATGTGCATATATATCCATATATGTGCATATATATGACTGTACTGTAGATTGCCTCCTTATAAATGGAAATTTTCAGTACATTAGAAATTCTCCTCTAATTCATCATTTCAAAGTTGGCTATGTTTCTTGTGTAAATGTCACTTTTTTGTGGCACTGAGATCAAACCCAGTTTACTCTACTACTGACCTACACGCTCATACTTTCTATTTTGATGTTTTAAAATTGTTTTAGTAAATGTTTGGAGTACATAATACTTGCATTCAACAGGAAGAGTTGGTACTTGTACATAACACATCTTAATTTTTCTAATGTCCTCTTACCTTCTACTTTCTTCTTCCTCCCTTTTTAATTTTATTTTGAGCAGAGTTTTCCTAAATTGTCCAAGCTGGACTTGAACTTTTAAATCTGCTGCCTCAGCCTCCTGAGTAGCTGGGGTAATAGGCCTGTGTCCCTACACCCACCTGAGGTTCTTCTTTTAGTGATAGTAAAAGGTTGTAGCAGAAGTCGAGAGCAAAGTATGTATTCATTGCCTATTTATGGAATCACATGATGTACAAATGAGAAAAGCCACAATCTTTAAAAGGAAAAATATGCAATTATATTTCCTCCTTATATTTCTGTTAGTCCATTAACTACAACTAAAATAAACTTTGTCACAAACTTGGAGAGAACTGATGAATTTACATAATTAGTTAATCTGTATAATATTACATACCAGGCAATAGCCAATTGACTTACAAAGTTAGACTTTAAGAAACAAAATGCACAAGAATATGTACTGTAAGTGGAACTTCTGGGTAAAGTTTATGTATGAGATACAGGCAGAATGGATGGATTTTAAAAGGACTTTCTTTTTATATTAGTACATGTTTGTAGTACATAATGATTGCTTATTTATGGGGAGATGGTACATGTACATAGCAGAGAAGCTAGATGGGAAGTAGGGAGAGATTTTTCAAATGGATAGGGCAACAAAGATGAAGGAAAGGGAAGGAATAGAGGGAAAGAGAATGGAAAAAAAGAGAATTGAAGGGGGAAAAGTGATAAAAATTGGAATTTCTTAGCATTTTCCCTTTTGGTTCTTCTGAATGTTGACTTATCATGGCTTGAGGGAAACTTATGAAACTAATACAGGTAAAGAAATGGCAGTAATTATGAAGAAAGTAAAATAGTTTGCAGTACAAAAATATCTTGAAAGATAATATAGATTTAGGAAATAAAGTGGTCAAGATTCAGTAGATGCACTCAACAATACAGAATGATGTAAGGAAAGAAGGCAAAGGCAATATGAGAAAAAAGCTCTGAAAACTTTAGTTTGATGGTTAAGAATTCTTATTAAAATCTTTGCTTCCATAAGAATTCTCTTGATGCACAGGCTGCTGCCGGACTGGGAACAGCTAGACCCAAGCCTCTTCCAGTGAGTCAGTGCCATTCATGGACTGGGAGAGAGAGAACAATGGCCACACCAGCAAACAAGCCCAGTCTGGGAACCAGTGCCATGCATGGGCCACAGCCAGACTGGGAACAGCCTGACCTCAGCCCCTTCTGGTGCATGGGCTGGCAAGCAAGAAGTACCAACACCCCCTCCCCTCCTTCACTGTAAGCAACCAGCTTATCTGCAGAAACACAGGCTGTGGTGATAGCTATCAAGGTAAAATGAAATTGGATGCCTGTGGTGCTTTGGTGTTTCACTGACATTGCAGGTCTAGGGTCAGATAGGTTCAGAGGATATTGGTACGCAGTGTGACATCTAGGGGGGATCTCCTTCTGAGAGTTGTTTCTGAGAGTTGTAGCCATTGTTGATTCCCTATGGTCTTCTTTTGAGGTTGTATATTGTTTCAATTGTTTTGTTGGGTTGGGTTTTATTCTCTTTTGTTTTGTTTGATTATGTTAAATCCGATGGCAAGAGAAGCTATTTCAAGGATAGCAAGATATATTATTTGTAACAGTTTTGGATTTACTATTGGCTTGTTTTGAAATCCTTTATTGCATTTATTGTTTTGTTTTTATTGTTTCTATTCTATTCTGTTCTGTTTGATTTTTACTATGTCCAAAGTTATCTGCAGCTATTTGAAGACATCAAAAGGCATTATGGTAACTACTGTTGATTTCATAATGTTTTGAAGTCCTGTATCTCTTACACTGGTTTGTTTTGATTGGTTTTATTCTGCTTTATCCTCTTTAAAATAAAATGAAAAGATTTATAAAAAAAGAATTTTCTTATTTTCCTTAATCTGTGTGTATTTGTATGTCTGTTTTCACATGTATTGTGTTTGATTCTTTCGTTCCCTCAGAGAATGAAAGAACAGTATATGAACACGTTTTGGTGCAGCACCTGTGCTCCATATTGTTTGTTTGATTTTTCCTTAGTATATGTAACTTTTAAGCTATTTTTCTTTTTTCTGCTCAATAGTCTCTCATATAATTTGAAATCATGAACCTGATTCCTTTCCATTCTTAGTACATTGACCCCTCATTCAACTACTCTAATTTGTGGCATATTTTGGCTGTCATATTTCAGCATTCTTCCACACAATAAGAACTTGCATATTGCTGGCAAATGCTCATGCATCTAGTCCTAAAGATGCATATCCTTCAGTGTGTTTTCACATTTCCTCTTGACCTGACCTTTCTCTTTGACCTGGATTGACTTGTCTGATTGAGCTGATGGTGCCAGTTTCTTTTTACTTGTGAGCCAAATTAACAAAAAGGCATCTACAGTAGCATGCTCCCCTAGCACATTCATGAATACACGAAGTCTCGGGGAAGGTTATCATGCTCATTTTTTGTTTTTTGGAGAAGAGATTCATAAAGGCAGAATGAAGAAGTTGAAGAGTAAGGTCTGTAGATCTTTTGGGGAAAATTGCTTGATCTAATTGATCAGGTTCTCCTATTATACTCTGAGTAGACAATATTGTCACTTCTTTTCATGTGGTAAGTGGCTCCTTGTGTAAACAGAAGGAAAAATAATCCAAATTTGTTTGTTCTGTTTCCAGTTCTATGATTCAGGGTGTTTTGTTGCCAAGAATCTGAAAGGTTTGAGGGTATTGTTTGTTGACATAGTCCATTGAGTTCAGTTGGGAAAGAGGGGCAGCTAGATGTTCCCCAAAAGTGAAGATGGTGTGGCTTACAACAGGCCATCTATGTCAGCCAGTCTTACTACAAAATTAACTACTGGAGACTACAGATGAAATACAGAACTTTTTCCAATTTATCTCATAATCACCATCTCCAATGAAGTTTCTTTTCTCATTATCACCATCTGTAGAAAAGAAAGTTTCTTTTAGCAACCCAGCAGTGTATTAATTTTCTGCCAGGGAGAATATTTATCTAACTGTCTGTGGAGTTTTTTTTTTTCCCTTTCCAGTCAACCATAGATAACTTTTCCTACAGTCCTGGTTGGAAAAGCACTCATCTAGAGTAAATTTAATTTTAACCATCACACCACATTCCTTTCTCTCTTCTATTCATCTATTCAGTATTAAAGCTCTACTTGTTAAACACCTTGCCAGGTACCGGGGGTGTATCAGAGAAAATGTAACAATAGGAAGCTATAGTTTAGAAGGGAAGAAAGACGTTTTCAAATTTAGTGAATTACAGTTGTAAGATGATGAAAGACAAAGTTACAAATCTGGGGCTGAAGGTCTTAACGGGCTTTGCCCAAATGCCATTCCTCCTGCCCAAAATAAGTACGTTATAGTTATTGCCAGAGAAGAGTAAATGAAATAGAGAGACAGTGTAATTGGTTACAGCTTCTGTCTTGTCTGAATATGGTTTGAACAGTTGACTGTTTGTGATTTGCTGAGTCTGAGCTACTTGTTACAATGGGAAAATTGCATTATGATCACATCTAACAGCAGTGATTTGAATGATCCTTACGACAGCCAGTGTCACTGCCTCTGAAGAGTAAGTGTGCCTTTCTTCTGCCTTCTGGATCTCACACAAATACCTCTCACTAGCAAACTCCAACCTGGAATCATGGAAGGAAGTGGATTCTGGAAATGTAGTTTCTGTTTTCTCTTACGTGACGCACAGGAGATGTTTGCAGAGGTTGTCAGTAAGGTCAAATTGACAAAGGGACAATTCAGCACAAGTCAATTGTCTTGACTATTGTGAGCAAAGGAAGGTTCCTAGCAAGATAGGCTGCTGTCCTGAGAGTGTAGATGTGCCTTGAGCCTTCCTGGGTTGGAGTTTCCAGAGAAACAGAACCAATAAGATGTACACATCTGTATTCACAAATAAATATGCACCTTATCTGTGTATGTTCACACACACAGATTTATTTTAAGGAATTGATTTATATAATTACAGAAGCTGGGAGTTCTAAAATCTGCAGGGTGGACCATCACCTGGAAGACATAGAAAAGAACAGATATTTCAGTTCAAGTCCTAAAGCCTTCTGCTAGTAGAATTCCCTCTTGTTCTGGGGAGGTCCATTTTTTATTCCATTTAGGCCTTCAACTGAGTCATGTAAATTCCTACGATTCTTTATGAGGGGCTGGGGGTGTGGTGGTCTCTGTCTTCATATAGCTGCTTCTGGCTGAAAGGGGCTGTAGGCCATACTGACTTGATTTTTGAAGAGGAACCTTGTATCTTTCAGAGGCTCACAGGAGTAGCTTTCTTCATTAGAGTGTTCTGAGCTTGCCAGGATTATTGTAAGCACAGAGTGGGCAAGCTGTGCAGGTGGTCACTGAGAGTCCTAGTCTTGTGAAAATCTGAATGATCATTTCCCATGTAGGGTTTTTATATTTTTCCATTGTATCCTTTGAGCAAGGACCAGTTTCATGATTCCCCAGGATCTGAAAAAGGGCCAAAGTCTTGAGGGGCTGCAAGGATGCCCTTCTTGCCTTTTTATCAGCCTTTTATTTTCCTAAGACATGTCTCCTTGGTGTCCATTGTAATGAATGCCAGTGTTCTGCTTGGGAAGATAGACTGTCTCCATTTTACTGTAAATATCTTCCTAGTAAGGGAGTAGGACACAGCTGGACAATTAAAAACTGACAGTTGAACATTTAACCTTCAAATTGACCTGTAAAGAAGTTCTGATGAAGTTTCCAGGGACTAGTAGGAGGCTACTGAGAACTCTAAGTTGTCCCAGATAGCAGCCAGCAAGTAAACAGGCCCTCAGTCACAAAACCTCCCATAACTAAATTCTGCCATCTGTTAAAATAAGCTTGGAAGTGGATTTTGTTTTTTAAGAGTCTCCAGATAAAAACTCAGCTTAACTGACAACTTGAATTCAGCCTTCTGGTGGGAGCAGAAAGCACAGCCACATTGTGCCAGACTTGTGACCAATGGGACTGTAAACAAATAAACAATGTTGTTTTAATCTGCTAAGTTTGCAGTAGCTTGTGCATCTAAGAAAACTAAGATAAAGACAAACACAATGCAACTTATTTTTTTTTTTTGATGTGACATTGTGATGAGATGTGTCTTCAACCTGTCTGCTCAAGTACAAATGAGCCCTGAGCTCAATGGCAAAGCAACACAGCTGGGAGCCGATCCCTGTAATAGAAAGGAGGCCTCTTTTGGAGAGGCCTGCTGCAAACCCTGTGAAATCTAGGGACATTTAAAAAGTGTTACATCCCCCATAACCTTTGAGGAGACATAGGGTTGCTGCTAAACCAGCTTATGCCTTTGTTATTATGGGCATAAGCAGCCAAGTAGGGGCAAAGGTTGTTGAACCGAAGGTGTATTATCATGTAATTTAAAATGAAGGTGCCCTGTCCTCTGGGGGAATGTGACCTTGTCTCAAGGTTTATGCCTTGTCAAACAATGCAACGAGGATTCATCTTCAGCTTAAATTTACACAGGTCCCTTTTTTTGTAGCAAAAACTTGTGCAATCATATGTAGAAGCACTGGAAGAGTACAACTCAAGCAAATATAAAACATGTAGCAGATGAAGAATAAGGCTTATATAAGAAAGTCAATAGCAACTCATTCTCCTATGGAAAAACTGAACTTTACTGAAGTCTTTTCCAAACCAAATACTGAATGTAGAGTGATCAGGGTTTATAATAAATATAGTACTGGAAATACATGCTTCAAAAGGAAATGAGAGTATGTTGGAAGAGGGAAGATGGGTAAGTGGGCTAGAGAGCAGGGTTAGGTAAAATTTTTATTAAACTGTCAGAGAGTAAATATTTTAGGATTTGGGGGTACAGTCTGCACTGCAACTGGTATATTCTTCTTGAAAGCAGCCATAGAAAGTCTCAATAAATGAGCAAGACTGTGTTCCAATAAAAATTTACTTATAAAATCAGGGGAGGGCTGTAAGGAGCATAGTTTGTGTATAAGGAGGAGCATAGAATGCAGAGAAAAAAAGGTTCTCTGAAACATTTATTTAGTGTTAATCTAATACTGATGCAGGAAGAACTTGAAGTCCGGGCAACAAGTGTTCATAAATTATGCAACGAATAATTCTGTAGTTCTATATATAAGTTCTACATTGGACAAAAACCAACTTTTGATAACCAGTTTTCATTTATATATCTAAAAACATCAGAGTAGGAAGTTTTGTCAGAAATTTGTTTCTCTTAAATCCTCTTTGGTAATATACTTTAAGAGATAGTTTATATATAAGTGAACTGAACTTCGTGTATTTCATGTAAAATGTTACTCTTTTATCTCACATTCCCCAATTTAACAATATACTTGGATATATAATATAATTCTCAAGGTGAATTTTATCCCCTTTCCTTCATAGCAACTTGCTTACATCAGGGCTGATCTTCCTTGGGGTTGGCTTTACTAATGGAATGCAGATGGTTTGTTCAGGTAAGTAATCCTTTGGAGAAAACTCACTGCAAGCAAAATTCTTGAAGAGATATAAGAAGGGCAACAGACTATAAAAATAGACTTTATCTTTCTCCATAAAAAAAAACCTCAGAGTCTTAGCAATTTACTTATTTCATTAATTATCTGAGTGCATTATCCCATAGCATAAATTAAAAAGTGCTCTGTTTTTTGAGGGGATGTTGTCCTAAGTTGTCAAACACTTGATTCTTAAAAATAATCAATGAAAGATCCATGTTGTTGTGCTTTCCCTATGGTTCTCTCTCTTTCCCCACAGTGAAGATGGACTGCTCCAGCAAAGTCTTTCTGGAGAATTATGTGGAACAAGTAGGTGGTGCTGAAGGTAGTGTCTTCAGTGTCTGGACATCTGCCCTCGTGTTCTGTGTACAGAAGTCCCTTGGCCACCTCCACATTCCCACACTCTTCATTATTGTCTGTAGTCTCTCCTTTCACCAAAAGGAAGCTGTTTATGAAGAATTTCATACAGCTGTTCTAATTTCTTAAGGCAACCAAGGCCAGCTGGAATATGCACTGTTACACATTTTATTTTGTAAGATTTTATATTCCAGTGAAAGCTGACAATTAAAGA
>RJWM01034786.1:0-19442 GCA_004363535.1 Dasyprocta punctata | reverse complement strand
CTAGGATGGACTGGAATTCACCATGCTCCAGCCTCACCTCCCTGAAAGCTGGGATTAGTGGTATGAACCATTATACTTGCTTACTTTGGCCTTTAGTTTCATCCTGAAATGTTTCACATTGGGAATTTTACACCAGAAGCAAGGAACATGAGAGGACACCATGCTCATGTTTCTGTGATTGTAATAGATAATTAAGAAACCAATGTGTCTTATGTTGACCTTCAAATGTATACATATACCCAGCAGTTTAATGACTGCTTGTCATTAAAAAATAGATGAGTGTTTCATATTCTCAAAAATTAATATTCCTGTCTTTTAGATTCTTTAGCTTTCCATTCATAGCCAATTTTTACATATTTTTGGTTGTAGTGTGTGTGAAGATATATGTAAGTTTTTGTATGTTTCACACATATCACATCGTCAGAGAAATTTTGTTCAGCACTAGTAAAGACTCAAAAATGTCATGTTGTCTTTTATTCTTGCATTTCTTTCCTGTTTTGTGTGCCCCAAACATAAGGTAAGAGCTTTGGAACACAAAGACAAAAGACACAGCCCAGAGGGGAAAATATTCTTATTTAAAAAAAATCTATTGGTACAATTTAGATACACATAACGAGCGCATTAATGATAGGGAAATTGTACGTGTACGTGATGTCTCTTAGCTCATCTTTTTTTCCCATTCTCCAAAACAAAATTTACTTTCTCATACTGGACATAATGACTAAAAAAGTAAACATAGATAATAATTTAAGGGACGTGATTGTGAATAGTAAACAGAAACCTTTAACTATGGAGAATATGATGAAGAAGGAAAGAAAAGAAGAGTTAGAGACACTCATGTTCAATTATTGGAGAGCTCAGAAGTAATTTACCAGGGCCTTTTAAATTTCTTTTTAAAACCTCAAATGCTGGTACTACTCTCATTTCCAAACATAATCGACTTATCTAGCACTAACTACCTCAGGACTTCAATAATTGCCCAGACTCTTACTTAACATCCCCTCCTCCCTTGCATGTATCCTTGTATATCTGACATTTAACATCTGTATCTAAGAAAGATTATCTACTGCACTCTAGCTTTGGACATTTTCTCTAGATTATAACCACATTGTCGTTACTTCAGGATTGTTTTCAGCTTTATTGTGAATTGCCAGATCATTTTAGTTCATTTATATTCCTTCCATAGAATATATGATTGACTGGTAAATAAACTGGATTTACCATGAAATATAGAGTGTCAAGAGGCAATTGCTAAACTCTCAATAAAACTAAGAATAATTGAGATTGAATGAGAACATGGAAAATGGACCTTCGGCACAATTGAGAAAGTTAGGAAAACTTACCACAGGAAAGTTCCATGTATTAAAAGAGACATCACACATTCGGAGATATACAACATTTTCTAACAACTAAATATTAGTTTAAAGACATTTCAGTAACCTATGCAGTACCCCAAATTTGTTGTTCACAATGCAATGTAATTTTTCAAAACAACCACCATTCTAAGTGTGTTCTAGGTAGCTATATACAATCAGTTAAAACAGCTTAATATTCCTCAGCTTCTGCAGGGCCTCTTTCACATCCTTGTTCCATAGGCTGTAAATCAGAGGGTTCAGCATAGGAATCACCAGCGTATAAAATAGTGAGGTAATTTTGTCCTGATCTAGGGAGTAGGCAGAACTTGGGCGGAGGTATATGAAGAGAATGGTTCCCTGGAAGATGGCAACTGCAGTGAGATGGGAGGCGCAGGTGGAGAAAGCTTTGAACCTTCCCTCAGCAGAGCGGATCTTCATGACCGACATGATGATATAGCAATAGGAGATAAGGACTCCTGAGATGGTGCTCAGCTCAATGAATCCAAAAACAGTGAATAAAGCCAACTCATTGACTTGTGTGTCTGAACAAGAAAGGAAAAATAGAGGAGGCAAATCACAGAAGAAATGATTGATCTCATTAGACCCACAGAAACATAAGCTGAATGCCAGTGTGGTGTGGATCAGAGCATCTGTGAGTCCCACCAGGTAAACCCCAGCCACGAGCAGGGAGCACAGCCTGCTGGACATGTGGGCCGTGTAGAGCAAGGGGTTGCTGATGGCCTGGTACCTGTCAAAGGCCATCACTGCCAGCAGCACACATTCAGCATCAGCAAAGACACAGAAAGTCAGAAACTGCAGAGCACAGCCCAGGAAAGGGATTGAGTTCTTCTCAGCCATGAAGTCCACCAGCATCTTGGGTCCAATTGCTGTGGAATAGCAGAGGTCACAGAAAGAGTGGTGGCTGAGGAAGAAATACATGGGTGTGTGCAGGTGGGGATCCACTATTATTAAAGTCATCATTCCAAGGTTTGCTACGAGATCAATGAGATAAATGAGGAGAAACATGGTGAAAAGGATCACTCTGACATCTGTGTTATCAGTAATTCCCAGAAAAATGAATTCACTCAAGGCAGAGCAGTTTCCCCTGTTCATTCTTCTTGTTTTTGTCTAAACTTCAGAATATGAGAGGTACTTTTTAATTCTGTACGTTGCAAAATATCTGCAAAACTGAGTAACTTTTGCTTCTGTACTTGTCTTTTTCTTTTTTTCCTCACAACACACCCATTGCATGTTTTTCAGAACAGGAAATTCATCAATTCAATACAGCACTTGAAAAATTTTGAGTGATATCTAAATATAAATCATTGTATATGTGCCTTTTTATGTCTTCTGTAATTTCTCTGGACCTTTTGTTGCCCTTATTTCAGCAAATATATATTTGATGATCTGAAATCTCAGCACATCTTTCAAATAGTATCAATGAAACACAATTTTTAGGAAAATTAATTATGAGAAATATGATGAAGAAATTTCTGTTTTTAAAATAATTATCGATAGGGAAAAATTGCAATTTTTAGCCTCATAAAATTCATTATGGTTTAAAAAACAATTTATTAGTTCAAGAAGAAATGGTATCACTGACAAATAAAGGTGAATATTATAATTTTATTCTTTGTCTATAGCACTTGATAAATCATGAAAGAAATACTATCGACTCTTTCCTAAAAATATATGATTTTGCCAGAGTGCTCATTGCTTAATGTAGAGGCAATTTGGAGGTAAAGGATTAGTCTTCTGATTGCTCAAAAACATACTCTAAAATGCAAGTAAAAAAAACATATTTTAACTCATACACTTGGATTATGTCATATTTTATGAATGTATTATTTACATAAAGCAAGTATGTATTTATAAAACATTGAAAACAAGATGAAGAACAATTACAAGTTGAAGATACGTAGCTCCTATTGCTTGAGGCCATAAATACACTGACTATATTATGTATTATCATGTGTGCATGACTCTTAATGAAAAATATGAGAAATGAAAAATAAGAGTTGTATATATGTGAGAGCTTTTGTTTGATTATTTTTATTAGGCTACTTTGCTATATGGTGTCCACACAGTTAAATTTTCCATATTCAGATGGTGAATATGATAATTATTTATAAAGTGATTCTTCAAATATATACTAATTACCCAAGAAAAATCTCTTAAATTTATGTACACACTTACCCAAGATAAAATGAATAAAACCTGTCTGTGAACTTGGATGAAAGGCAAATAAGAAAAATGAGTTCAGTAAGAGTCTTTCAGTTCTGAGATGCAATTATCGATTTCGAAAGTTGGACGTCAGGTTGTGTCCTACTAAGCAGTGTGACATAAAATCTTTACGTTTTCTCCAATCAGTTTTCATTTCTTTTTTTTTAAGTCTAATTTTTTTTAATTGGGAAACTCATCAGCTTACCAGAGATGAGCGATGCGTTGGTAACTGAACATTATTAGGGCAATGGTAATTTATTACAACTGCAAGCCTTTGGTATTTGACTCTCTGAGGCTACCATTTAGGCTTCACTGTTGTGCAAACATGTGATTAATTATATTTCTGGATCTGTATGCTCCCCTGTGACTACAAGAACCACTGAAGCACAGGAGGAGCTTAAGTCTTGAATACAGTTTCCAACTCACATATGTCAGATTGAAATTGCAAGTAATGTTATGCCATATAGTGTACACAATATATAGAAATTTTCTGGTATGAAGTAAAATCTGTCTCATCTTGATTCGTCTGAATCAGAATGAAGTAAAATCCAACAGCCTCCTAAAAAATCATTGCCAAACCTTTCTACTCTTCATTTGCACTTCAAGTTCTCACACATTTTTCCCCCCAAATCACTAAATGATTACTAACTTTCAATGATACGTTTACAGAGATATAATGCCTGTACTGCAAACTCCACACTGAATCTCTCTTTGGTGTGCAGCACAGTCCAAAGGCTGCAGAGTGACCGCAGAATATGTTTCATCAACAGAAAAACGAACATATAAAGAATAGGAGTGAGTCCATCCTCTCTTTTACCTGCAGTCCTTGGTAACTCCCAGTTGCCTTCTTTCTGCATGTGCTTATCTATTCTGGAGTTAAACACAAGCAGATTCCCCCAGACTGTGCCTTTTTATGTTAGCCCTTTCTTTACATATCATATACCAATAGTGTAGCACTTTTCAGAGTTTCCCTCCCTTAGGTGGATAAATGATATATTGTTTTATGGAAAGGATATGCTTTGTTTATCCATTTATTGGTAACAAGACTTGTAAGTCGTTTCTACTTTTTGGCTCCTGGAGCTAACAATGCCATAGATACTCATTTATTCATGGCCTTCAATCACCAGGATTCTTGTCACATTCCCATTCCTAATCACTTGTCATCCTTCCACATTTCACTGATTTTATGACTGTGCTACACCCTCTACATTGAGTAGAAATGAATGAGAGATTATATTTAGCTATGCTTTTTTTTATTTATGTAAGAAATTCTCTACTATTCCTAAGTCTTTAGGAATAATGCTTGTGCTTACAGGAATTTTATTTTGAATTTGGAAAGGCAACTCCTTAACCAGTATTCACTGTTAACTGTTTAAGATCTTCAATACTGAAGAGTGGTGAACAAAAAACAGAAATTCATTGCACTTGTGAACTTTATTCTCTAGTATAATTGATATGTGTAAGGATGAGTCATTTAAGAATTATGAGTGAATAATGACTTTTCTATAGCGTATAAAGTTCCAGGTTTGTTTCTAAAAATAATTTAATTTGCTTTTCTTAAAATTGTTCTCATAAAATTGAAAATTAATGATAATTTGACTTTAATATTCTGCAAGCATTTTCCACAGAGTAAAAAGTACAAGTTGCTTAAACCTTGGGCCACTGCAGTGACACCTGGTTTCCCATGGTTACTTCCAAAGGACCCGAGCCAGCCCTGCCCCCACAATGGCCTAACTGAAACGTCTGTCACCCTACTTCTGATTGTGTGCCACACATGCATTTCTTTGTTTGATGACTGAGATAGGTCTTTGAAGAGCAAAAAATCAAAATATAAAAGAAAAAGAAAGGAAAGAGATCACACATACTCTTGTATCTATTTATAATATTAAAATATAAGAGTAAATTTCACAGCTCCAGAATGGACTAGTAACAGTCTGGGTTGATTGAAGATGACTGTACATTTGGAAACCTCTTCCTTAGAGACCCAGCTCTGTTTGTCCTCCCTTTGAAATTTTGCTGGTATTTTATCATTCTGACCAATATAAAACTGTTTCAGATACATATCCCATGTTCACCCTTAAGTGTTAATTTGTTTATTTACATCTGAGTCAGCCTCTATCTTATTTTCTAAGTAGCCTAGGATGGGCTGGAATTTGCTGTGCTCCAGCCTCATCTCCCAAAACTCTGGAATTAGTGGTATGATCCACTTTCATCTGTTCACCTTGGCCTTTATTTCTATCCTAAAATGTTTTACTTCGGGAATTTTATATCAGCCTCAAGAAACATACGATGACCCCTGGCTTTTACTTCATAATCATAATGGATAGTTAAGAAAATCAATATTGACCTTCAAATGTATAGATATACATATGGTTTCTTAACCAGTTCACTCACTGCTTGAGTCACAAAAAACTAGAGAGAGGTAACAAAGGAAAATATCAAGGAAATATGCAGAAAAGTATTTTGTATTCTGAGAAAATCTTTCTTCATGTCTTTGTAGATCTTCACCCTTTCATTCAAAGACATTTCATGTATACTTCAGGTGGCAGTGTGTTGTCAGGTGTATGTAAGTTTTTGTGTATGTGTGACGCATATCATATCCTCACCTTCCAATAAGGACTCAAAGTTATTTTGTTAATTTTTGTTCTTTTTTTGCTTTCCCATTTTGTGTCCCAGATAAGATGTAAAGGTTTTGCAAAATAAAGACAGACATTGCAGCACTAGATAAAAAAAGAAAAAAAGAAAGAAAAGAAAAACATACCTCCTGTCTCCCCTAGGAGACAATGGCTAAAGAGATAAGGATAAATAACAAGGAAATTCAATGATTGTGAATGATAAAGAAAAGCATTTAACTAGGGAGAAGATGAGGAAGAAGGAAAGAAAAGAAGACATAGAGACATTGATGATCTTCCAATTATAGTTATGCTCTGTTTACTTCAGTATTGTGTAAAGCCATATTGTGAATTGATTGGCCATTTTAGTTCTTTTCTATGCCTTCATTTAGAACATAAGATTCAATGTAAATAATCTGAATTTTCCATGAAATATACTGTGTTAAAAGGCAACTAGTAAACATTTAATAAGACTGATGATAATTGAAATTAAATAAGAACATGAACAAATGTAACAGTTGCACAATTGAGAAAAACAGGAAAGCTTACCAAAGGGAAGTACCACATATTAATTCACAGTAAATCATGGAACAGGGGACATTCAGGGATCTTTAACTTTTTTTACCATTAAATATTAAGTGCATATTTCAATAAGTTATACAATATGTCCAATTCATTCTGCACAATGCAATGTATTTTTCAAAACAGCCAACACTATATGAGTGCTACATATGTATAAAATATTTATTTAAAACCACTTATATTTTTCATCTTCTGCAGGGCCTCTTTCACATCCTTATTCTATAGGCTATAAATCAGAGGGCTTAGCATGGGAATCACCTGGGTATAAAACAGTGAGATAATTTTGTTCTGACCTAGGGAGTAAGCAGAACTGGGGCAGAAGTATATGAAGAGCACTGTTCCCTGGAAGAGGGTAACTGCAGTGAGGTGAGAGGTGCAGATGGAAAACGCTTTGAAACTTCCCTCAGCAGAGTGGATCTTCATGACTGACATGATGATATAACTATAAGAAATGAGGACTCCTGAGATGGTACTCAGCTCAATAAATCCAAAAAACAGTGAATGAAGTCAACTGACTGACTTGTGTGTCAGAACAAGAAAGAAGAAAAAGAGGAGGTAAATCAAAGAAGAAATGATTGATCTCATTAGACCCACATAAACATAAGCAAGATGCCAGTGTGTTGTGGATCAGAGCATTTGAGTCCCATCAGGTAAACTGTGGCTATGAACAAGAAGCACAGCCTGCTGGACATGTGGGCCATGTAGAGCAAGGGGTTGCTGATGGCCTGGTACCTGTCAGAGGTCGTCACTGCCAGCAGCACACATTCAGCATCAGCAAAGACACAGAAGATCAGAAACTGCAGAGCACAGCCCAAGAAAGGGAGTGAGTTCTTCTCAGCCATGATGTCCACCAGCATCTTGGTTCCGATTGCTGTGGAATAGCAGAGGTCACAGAAAGAGAGGTGGCTGAGGAAGAAACACATGGTGTGTGCAGGTGGGGATCCACTATTATTAAAGTCATCATTCCAAGGTTTGCTATGAGATCAATGAGATAAATGAGGAGAAATATGGTGAAAAGTGTCACTCTGACATCTGTGTTTTCAGTAATTCCCACAAAAATGAATTCACTCAAGGTCTTCTGTGAATTGCAAAATATCTGTAAAACACTTCACCTTTTCTTTTTCTAGTTTTTTACCTAATACAACATGCATTGGATGCCCTTCTGAATACTAAAATCACCAATCCAATTTAGCACTGAGTATTAGGCTGTGATATTTTATTATAACAGGAAATATTTTGGGACTGAAGTCTCCGAAGCTACACTGCCTAAACTTTGCTGTTGTGCCAACATGTAATTAACTGTATTTCCAGATCTCTGTTTTCCCATGTGACTACAGACCCAACTGTAGCACAAATTGAGCATAAGTCTTGAATATGGTTATTACCTCACGTATGTCAAAATGAAACAGGATATTAATTTTTAACTCTATGATATGTATAGTACACACCAGTTTTCTAATCTAAAATATTTCCTGTCTCATGCTGGTCTACCTGGAGCAGAATGCAATTAAATTGAAACTGCCATTGAGAGAATCAGTCCTTTTCATTTGTCATTTGTACTTCAAGTGTTCGTACATTCTTTTTCCCCAGATTACTAAAGTATTACTTCCTTTCAATGACATGTTTATAGAGACATAATACATGTGCTGCAAACTGCACACTGACCCTTTCTTTGGCGTGTAGCACAGTCCAAAGGCTGCAGAGTGAGTGCCACAGTCCACTTATAGAGTATTTTTCATCAATGCAAAAGGAGGCATAGGAGTAGGAGTGATCCTACCCTCTCCTTTCCCTGCAGTTATAGGTAACTCTCAGCTCACTTCTGACTCTATGTGTTCATCTATCCTGGAGTTAACAGACTCCCAGGTATGTGAGATTTTCTGTCAGTCTTTCATTTGCCATGCTTTATATATACACCCATAGAATTGCGTTTTTCCTCCATTATAGAATTTCCTTCCATTAGGTGGATAAATGATGTGTTGTTTTATGAATATGATACTTTTCCCTTGTCTATTCATCATTTAAAGAACTTGTAGATTGTTTCTACTTTCTTACTTCTAGGGATAATAAAATGCTATGGATATTTATTTATTCGTAGCCTTCAAACACCACAGTTCTTGTCACATTCCCATCCCCAAACACTTATTATCCTTCCAACTTTCACTAATGTTGTGACTGGACCATGTGCTCCACATTCAGGAGAACTGCATGAGAGATTATCTTTAACTATTCTTTATTTACACAAGACAATTTCCACTATGTCCATGCCTTTAGCAGTAACTTTGTTGCTTATGCTTTTGTGTTTTGAATTTGGAATGGTAATTCCTTACAAAGCATTCATTGTTAACTGCTTAAGACCTATATCTGAGCATAATGAACAAAAAACAGAAATCGGTTACACTTGTGGCCATTATTCTGTTTGCATAATTCATATGTATGAAAATGGTTCATTTAAAAATTATGTGGGGATAATGATTCTTCTAAAGCATATAGTGCTCCAGCTTTGTTTCTGAAAATGTTTTCATTTGCTTTTACTTATAATTATCTTCATAAAATTGAAACTTAATGAAAATTTTTTATATTCTCCAAACATTTTCCTACTTAATGAAAAGTTCTTCATGCTGGTTAAACCTTGGCCCACTGCTGTGATACTTGATTTGACTGGATTACTTCCACAGGATCCAAGCCAGCCCTGCTTCCACAATGTCTGACTGAAATGTCCATAGCCCTGTTTCTGTATGCATGCTGCACATGTAATGTTTCATTCAATTACTGAGCTATTTCTTTGTAGGGTAAAAAATAAAAATATGAAAGAAAAGAGATCACACATACTCAAGTGTTTATTTGTAATGTTAAAATCCAAAAGGTAAAAGTAATTGTAATAAGAAATTTCAGAACACCAGAAGAGGCTAATAATAACTGGGTTGACACAAGATGACTGTACTTTTGTAAATCTCTTCCTTAGAGACCTACTTTTATTTGTCCTACCTTTGAAATTTTGATCCTACTACACTGCTTTGGTCACCATAAAATTGTTTCAGATAGCTCTCTGCAGCTCATTATAACCTGGAGGTGAATTGTCTATGAGAATCCCTGAATTCTCATTGAAAAGCACCCTATATTCTGGGTAAACAATGTGACCCACTTTGAGACTATGAGTGACTCTCTTTCTACAGTTTACCTAGGTATCCTGAACACATTCAAAACTTTCAGAGCGATTTTCATGAAATAAACTCATTATGATATGGACCTATCCACTTTATTTCAACCTAATATTTTTTAATGATTTTATTAGCACATATTTGCATAGGTAACCCATATACCGGGGGCATTAGTCCATATGCATGTCACCTCTTGACTGCTTTACTTCCCCTAATTCTCAGATCTGCTTCCAATTTCCACAAATTCCCAATTCTCATTTCGCATCATTGTCTTTCACTTTGCTCTTTAAGTTACTCATCCCTTCAATTTCTGAAAGCTACAAGAGAAACTATGTGCTATTTAATCTTCTGTATCACATTCACCTTAATCTTCAATTTTTCACCAAATCTGGCATCCTGCACCAACTTTCAGCTCTTCTCCACAGTCAAAATGGCCATGAAAAGAAATATTTTGGTGAATTCAAGATGTTGAGGTGCCATAGCAGCACAATGAAAGACATTCCCTAAGAAGGCCTTCCAGAATTGCTTCAGGAGTGTGTGTTCAAAGTGTGAGTGTGTATGTTGAGGGAAAATAGACATAATTTATATTCTAGTAAAATAAATGACTAAAAATTCAAACATTCATCTTACTTGTAGATAAACCTTAGAATTTTAATGTTTTCATAGATTTAAAAAAAAATTGCAGTGTACATGCTTCCTGGAGTCACAGCTTCCTGCTCATAGCTGAGGATGTGGTGGATGTCAGCTTCACCATTTGGAGTACATGTGCATACATGTAGAGAAACAGACATGTACAAATCATAAGGCAGAAAGCATTATGTCCATCTTTTCTTTTCAAATTATGGAAAATGAGGATAAGTTTTCCCAAAATCTGGATACACAAATACTTTATCACACCATATGTGGGCATTGATTGATATTCTCACAAGGTCATAAAATTACACCTGGCCAGATGGTGTGTGTGTTTCTTTGTTTGACTAAAAAACAACAGGAAACACCACCAACTTGCTAATTGTGTAGTGAGACACTGCAATGCAACAAAACTTGTCACTTACTTTCTACTCATATCAGAGAAGAAAACTGTGTTGGAAATATGTATATTCATGATGGAAAAAATTGGCAATCTGTTTTTCTACCCAATTGGTATATTTTTCCAAAAGCTAAACATATTTACAAAAAGCTCAGTAATCTGTTTTTGCAAACTGTGAAACTCTCTTTTTTCTTCTATCTTTTTTTTCTTCTTATTTTAAAGAGGATAAAATAGAATAAAACCAATCAAAACATAACAGTGTAAGAGATATAGGACTTCAAAATATTACAAAATCAAAAATAGTTACCACCACTATACGCCTGGGAATCACCCAGGCTTGCCCAGTGCTCCAGAGGCTCTGAACTCCTCCCAGTGAGACGCAAGGTCTGGGTGGTGCCACACTCCAGGGTGTGCTCTGCCTAGATGCCTGGGTCTGGGAGGACTTGACCCCCACCCAGTAAGGCGCAGGCTCCAGTAGCACACTCCAGGAGTGTGCCCTCACTAGTTGCATAGAGGATCCAACTCTACCCAGTCCCCTGTCTCAGTGCAACCCACCAGGGGAACACCCAGCCAGCCTCATGGGACACAGAGGTACTGAGCACAGCCCAGCCCAGAGCCCCAGAGCTGCCCATCAGGGACTGGCCAGCATAGCTGTAAGGCCTTAGGGAACTTGAGTTCTGCCCATCAGAACACAATGCATAAGCTCCATTGTTCAGGGGTGCAGTCAGCACACCATGTCCTAGAGGTTGCAAAACCCCCAACCAGGAGCAAGGCCCTAGCACTATATGCCTGGGACTTGCCTGGGCTTGCCCATGCTCCAGGGGCTCTGAACTCCTTGCAGCTAGACACAAGGTCTGGGTGGCACCATAGTCTGGGGTGTGCTCTGTGTAGTCACCTGGGACCCAGAAAATCCAAACTCCACCCACCCAGTTCTGGTGACATATCTCAGGACTGCATCTCTGCTAGCCACCTGGGTCATGGGGGTACTGAATACTACACAGTCAGCTTTGAGGCCCCAGCAACAAGCTCCAGTCTTGTGAACCTGCTAGTTACAGTGAAGTTTCAAACTTTATCCAGCCCAGCATCCCAGAGCAACCCAACAAAGTACATTAGGGGAACACGTGGCCAGCCTCATAGACCACAGAACACAAGGGTAGAGTGCCATAATCTGGAGGTGTGCCATGGCTAGCCAAGGGGATATCAGAGGATTGAAGCTCTACCCAAAACAGTGTTCCAGTACAATTAATCAGGACACTGTCTGCCCAGCCACACAGGTCCCAGAAGAAAATGACGAAATGAAAGACCAAGAGGCAGTCTCAATCCCCCAGCCCACTGAGAAAAAACTCAAGAGACACTGAAATGGAAGACACTGGAAGTCACACAACTGAACTTTCTGAAATGATTGCAAATGCAGTAAAGAAACAACTCCACAAAGCTACAGAGAAACTCAAATCAGAAATAATCTCTTTTAAAAAATGAAATTACAAACATTATGAAAGAAATGTTGTGTGTATCTAAAGAAGATCAAGAGAAAAATAGAAGAACGTAATAAAATGATGGAAACTTCGAATGAACAATATAAGACACAAATATAATGCATGAAATAGATTCAAAGGGAAATTCAGGAAATGAAAAATTCCATGGAAACTTGGAAAAACCACTTGAATGAAGCTGAAGATAGAATCTCAGACCCTGAAGACAGCATGGGAGCTTATGGTGATGAGAGAAAAGATCTCTTAAATATAATAAGGAACCAAGAAACAACAATTCAACAGCTGCAAGAAGATGCCAAGAGAAATAGCAAAGGTTAAGAGGAATAAATGAAAAAGCAGGGGTCAATACTAAAGACCTGCAAAGACTATTCACAGAAATAATAGCAGAAAATTTTCCAAACATGGGAAGAGTGTCTCATATAAAGGTAAGTGAGGCATACAGAACCCTAAATAACCATAACAAAAATGAACTTTCACCCAGACATATAATAATTAAGGTATCAGAAATACAGCACAAGAACAAAATAGTAAAAGCTCTCAGAGAAAAGAAACAGGTCACCTATGAAGGAAAGCCTAACAGAATCACAGCAGACTTCTCAACACAAACATTCCAGTCAAGAAGAGCTTAGAGTGAAGTATTTCTAATCCTGAAAGAAAACAACTTTAAACCCAGATTGATGTACCCTGCAAAACTATCTTAAAAATTGATGGAGAAATAAGATACTCCCATGGCAAAGAACACCTGAAGAAATTTATGACCACCAAACCAACACTACAAAGAGTACTGAATAACACTCTAGAAAGAGACAATCTTAAGAACAACAACAAAAGGAAACCACTAAGCAGGGCAAACCATTAAACAGAAAATGTAGAAAACCAACAACAGAAAGATACCATGACAGGGATGAGACAGTACATATCAGTGATATGAATCAATGTAAATGGTCTCAACTCACCAATAAAAAGAGACAGACTAGCAGAGAGGGTTAAGAGAAAAAATCCAACAATACGTTGTGTGCAAGAAACACATTTCACTCAAAAGGCAATTCATAGACTAAAAATCAAAGGCTGGAAAACAATATTCCATGCAACAGGAACCCAGAAAAAAGCAGGGTTAGTTATTATGTTTGCAGACAATGTGAACTTCAAACTGAGAATGATCAGAAGAGATAAAGAAGGTCACTACATACTTGTTAGGGGAAAACATTAAGAGGAAGTGATTAGAATCATAAATATATATGCACCAAATATGGGAGCACCTAACTATGTAAGACAATTCTTAATAAACATGAAAAATCAAATAACGAATAATGCAGTTATAACAGGGGACCTTAATACCCCTCTGTCACAGAGAGACAGATCAACCAAACAAAAAATCAGCAAAGACATAACAGAACTGAATCAAACTTACGAACAATTGCACCTAGTAGGTGTGTACTGAGTATTCCACCCATCAACATCAGAATACAAATTCTTCTCAGCTGCACATGGGTCATTCTCTAAAATAGATCATATACTGGTCCACAAAACATACTTACGTAAATGCAAAGGAACTGAAATAATTCCATGCATATTATCTGACCATAGTGCAGTAAAATTGGAAATTAATGACAAAAAAACCTACATGAACCCCATAAACACATGGAAATTGAATAAGAATCTCCAAAATAACCAATGGGTCACAGAAGAAATTAAAGAAGAAATTAAACAATGTCTACAATTGAATGAAAATGCAAATACAAATTACCGGAACCTGTGGGACAAAATGAAAGCAGGCCTTAGAGGGATATTTATAGCACTAAACTCTCGCATCAGAAAAATGGAACGAACACATATAAATAACCTAACACTGCACCTCAAACTTCTAGACAAAGAAGAGCAAGTCAAGTCCAAAGTCCAGAGAAGGGAGGAAATTATCAAGATCAGAGCAGAAATTAATGCAATTGAAACTAAGAAAACAATAAAAAGAATTAATGAATCGAAGAGTTGGTTCTTTGAAAGAGTAAATAAAATTGATAAATCCCTAACCAACCTTATCAAAAAGAGAAAAGAAAAAACTCAGATTCATGCAATAAGAAACAAAAAGGGTGAAATCACTACTGACCCTGTGGAAATACAGAAGATCATCAGCACCTACTTGGGAAACCTTTACTCACATAGATTTGATAACACAGATGAAATGGTGAGATTCCTAGAAACCTATGAAATACCAAAGCTGAATTAAGAAGATGTAAAACTGCTAAATAACCCAATTTCAGCTAATGAAATTGAAAATATAATTAGAAACATACCAGCAAAGAAAATCCCGGGCCCTGATGGATTCACTGCTGAACTCTACAAGAAATTTAGGGAAGACTTAATGCCAACACTCCTCAAACTCTTCAATGAAATCGAAAGGAAAGTAAGTCTCCCTATCTCATTCCTGGAAACAAGTATTACCCTAATACCAAAACCAGAGAAAGACCCAACCAAAAAAGAAAATTACAGTCCAATCACCATAATGAACAAAGATGTAAAAATCCTCAATAAAATACTGGCAAATAGAATACAGCAAGCTATCAGAAAGATTATATACCATGATCATGTGGGATTCATCCCAGGAATGCAGGGAAGGGTCAACATACGCAAATCAATAAATGTAATACACCATATCAATAAGGCCAAGGAAAGGAACAACATGATCATCTCAATAGATGCAGAAAAAGCTTTTGACAAAATCCAACACCCATTCATGATAAAAACCCTACAGAAAAACAGAATAGATGGTCTCTACCTCAACCTGATAAAAGCCATATATCATAAACCAACAGCCAACATCTTACTAAATGGAGAAAAACAAATCTTTCAAATTAAAAACAGGAACAAGACAAGGATGTTCATTATCACCACTCCTATTCAACATAGCTCTGTAAGTATTAGCCAGAGCAATTAGAAAAGAGGAAGAAATAAAGGAAATAAGGATAGGAAAGTAAGAAGTAAAATTATCATTATTTGCAGACTATATGATACTCTGTATAGAAGACCCCCAAAAATCCATTAAAAGACTTCTAGAAGTAATAACCAAATTCAATAATGTTGCTGGATACAAGGTGAACACTCAAAAATCAATAGCATTCCAAAAAAAAAAAATCAATAGCATTCCTGTACAAAAACAATAAAGTCACTGAGAAAGAAATAAGGGAAACCACACCCTTCACTATCACATCCAAAAAAATGAAATACTTAGGAATCAATCTAACAAAGGAAGTAAAAGATCTATTCAGTGAATATTACATTACTCTAAAGAAGGAAATTGAAAAAGTGTTCAGAAAATGGAAAGATATTCCCTGTTCATGGATAGGAAGAACAAACATCATGAAAATGGCCATTCTCCCAAAATTATTATACAGATTCAATGCAATCCCAATCAAAATACCACCTGCCTACCTCACAGAGCTAGAGAAAGCATTCCTCAAATTCATCTGGAACCAGAAGTGACCTAGAATAGCAAAGGCTGTTCTGGACCACAAAGGTAAGGCAGGAGGCATCACAATCCCCGACTTGAAACTGTACTACAAAGCCTCTCTGGTAAAATCAGCATGGTACTGGAATCAAAACAGACCTGAAGATCAGTGGAATAGTTTAGAGATATATCCACAACTACAAACACACTTAGCCAACTCATCTTTGACAAAGGGGCCAAACATGTACATTGGAAGAAAGATAGCCTCTTTAGCAAATGGTGCTGGAAAAATTGGCTTTCTTTGTGCCATTAACTAAAACTAGATTCATGTCTATCACCGTGCACTAAAATAAAGTCAAAGTGGATGAAAGATCTGAATATTAAAACAGAGACACTAAACTTACTAGAAGACAGAGTAGGTAAAAATCTTGATGACATAGGAGTAGGCAGAGAGTTCATGAACAAAAATCAAATTGCACAGGAAACACTTCCCAGAATCAACAACTGGGATCTCATCTTACTAAAGAGTTTTTGCATGTCATGGGTGTCTCTAACACAGTGAAAAGAAAGCCCACGAACTGTGAAAATATCATGGCCAATTGTCCATCAGACAAAGGACTTCTATCTGAAACATATAAAGAATTAAAAGAAATCAGGCCCCTAATATTCAAGGACCAATCCAAAAATGAGCATCTGAAATGAATGCACACTTCTCAGAGAAAGAAATACAAATGGCAAGTAAATATATGAAAAAATGTTCACCATCAATGGTCATTTGGGAGATTCAAATTAAAACAACACTGAGATTTTATCTCACTCCAGAAAAAATTGCCAAGATAAAAAAATCAACACACAACAAGTGCTGGAGGGGATGTGGGGAAAAAGAAAGTCTTCTCCACTGTTGGTGGGAGTGTAAACTGGTGCAACCACTCTGAAAATCAGTGTGGAGATTCCTCAAGAAGCTAGCATTAGAGATCCCATTCAACCCAACTATCCCACTTCTGGGCATTTTCCCAGAAGAATTGAAAGTATCATACCACAGTTATTTTTGTGCACCCATGTTTATAGCAACCCAATTTGTAATAGCCAGATCTTGGAAACAATCCAAGGGCCCATCAATCATAAAAAAGATGTGATATTTTTATACAATGCAGTACTACTCAGCTATCAAGAAAGACTGCACTGAGACTTTTATAAGTAAATGGACATGACTGGAGACCATACTCATAAATGAGATAGATCAAACCCTCATGTGTAAATACCATATTGTCTTGCTAGTGTAAGAAACTGAAAAAGTGTATACTACCCCAAATCTGCAATAAATGCTATGTAAGGGTAAAAAAGTGCCCAAAGAGCAAAAGTAACTCAGAAGATAAAAGGGAGCAAGACAGAAGGGAAAAGGAAAAAGATATAAATCTGTAGATATATATATGTAAGAAAACTAAAACAAACATACCACTGAATGTATTAGTTATTGAGAAAGAATGGTTAATACTCATGATTAGATCAATTTTACATGTCTATGTCTGTTAATGTAAACAACCATTTTGATGGTAATGATACACAATATTGCAACCATTTTCAAGTTTCTATCATCCTGTTTTGTAAACCTGTAATGTTACTGTTGTGCATTTGCTCTAGTTGTTTGCTTATCTCTTTAGCTTTTTATCTTTCTTGTATGTGTCTTTTTTTCTCTTAAATAAAAAAATAAAAAAATTGTTACCATAATGCCTTTTGATGTCTTCAAAATAGCTGCAGATAGCTTCAGACATAGTAAAACTCAAACAGAAAAGAGTAGAATAAAAACAATAAAAACAAAACAATGAATGCAATAAAAGACTTCAAAACAAGCCAAGAGTAAATCCAAAATTGCTACCATAATATATCTTGCTATATTTGAAATAGCTGCTCCTGCTATCAGATTTGACACAATCAAGCAAAACAAAAGAGAATAAAACCCAACCACCCCCCCAAAGAACAATAGAAATGATATAGGACTTCCAAAACGAGACCATAGGGAATCAGCAATGGCTGCAACCCAACCCCCCAAAAGAACAATAGAAATGATATAGGGCTTCCAAAACAAGACTATAGGGAATCAGCAATGGCTGCAATCCTCAGAAGAAAATCCCCCCTAGATGTGACACTGCATAGCGCTATCCTCTGAATCTATGATCAGGCCACTGGCCCTAGACCTGCAATGTCAGTGAAACAACAAAGCACCACAGGCATCCAGTTGCATTTCACCTCCATAGCTATCATGACAGCCTGTGTTTCTCTGGATAAGCTGGTCACTTATGGTGTGTGTGTGTGGGGGGAGGGATTGATACTTCTTGTTTGCCAGCCCATGCGCCAGAAGCGGCCGGGGTCTGGCTATTCCAGTCCAGCTACGGCCTGTGCATGATGCTGGTTCCCAGACTGGGCTTGCTTACTGATGTGACCTTGTTCTGTCTACCACCAGTCCGTGAATCTTCTTTCCTTTTTAAAGAACTGTTTTTAAAATTGCTTTCAGATTTTCAATAATGTACAAACATGTACTTATTTTAGTTTCATGTAAAGTTTAAGTCATGTTTTACTGATGCGGAGGACATAGAAATTTAGGCTTCCTGTGCTTGTTTCTGAAATAATGTGACTTTTCTCCAGCTTCTTCCCCTGTGCATGAAGAGGGACCAGTCTGCAGCCTCTGGGAGGTAACCACTCTCTGCTTTGGTGAAGGCAAGTTCAGTCGGAGGGTTGAACTGTTGTTGCAAAAAAAATTGCATTTCTTTGAATAAGCAGATCACACTCCTTGTTATTCACCTTTCCTGAATGTCTTGTTGTGATCTTATCTCAATCTGTTCAGGTAATACATGCTTGCATTTTTTTTTTTTTCGGCACCGGGGATTGAACTCACAACCTTGTGCCTGTCAGGCAGGCGTGTAAGCCGCTGAGTCAAACTCCCAGCCCTGGTTTTTTTTTTTTCTCAAGGCAGGATTGCACTGTGTAGCTCAGGCTGGCCATGCGCTCGTGTTGTAGCCCAAGTTGGCCTCAAACTCACAACACTCCTCCTACCTCAGCCTCCCGACTGCTGGGTTTAAAGGTGTGCGCCACCATGCCCTGCTCATGCTTGCATTTATTAACTATCTCTCACATACATTTTACAAGTTTGCATATTTTGAGAGATTTGCACAGTTGCTGCCCCGAAAGCTGTGTTCCATCCACCTGCCTGAAATGTTTGTCCACTTGGGCATTGGATCTGTTTCCTGATATTCATTCTCCCTTTGCCTATTGGGGTTCCAATGTTCTCTGAATGTTTTGTACAAGTAATCTCTTAGCCTTTATATCACATTCGCTCCATGCAGTTACCTTGTATTTTTAATGCTACTTATTGATTAAGAAAGTTCCTCATCATCATCTGTTCCATGGTATTTTCAGCTCTGTCTTTTTGGTGCCTGATAGCAGCGGTCATCAAAGTCTTCCTACTTGTGTCTCCCACACCAGCATCACCCATTCTGTCCTTTATATGCAGGTCTGGAAGCTGATGAGACTTTGGGAAAGTAGGCTCTGT
>RJWM01034785.1:0-19443 GCA_004363535.1 Dasyprocta punctata | reverse complement strand
CATCTGTGCAAAGCTGACAGAATGTGTTCACGGCCTTTATTAAGAAAATCAAACTTTGTCTAAGGTTTTAAACTTTGGTTCTAAAGAGAAAGAGCAAACATAGACCCATTCGTGGGGTCCACACTGCATTTTCCTCTCATTAATTTATCAATTCTGTTGAATTCCAAACACAGAGTTGTGAAAATTTTATGCTTGATTTTGCAGGTTTATATGGCATTTTAGAGAAAAATGAGATGGAAAGTGAACATGTCCTATCTAATTACAGAAAGTATTGTACAGCGGTGGTAACAGAGTCAGTGTTTTCATTGAACTTGATGTAGACTGAGGCCTCAGGAAGCGAAATCATTAACAGAATAATTCATCGATGGAAACCTGATGCATGAAACTATTAGTATAATGTCCATGTAAAATGTGCAGTATACTTTAATGCTATAAATGCTTAGAGATATGAAAAATGATATTGAATTCTTACTTTACATTTTATGAAAATTGTTTAAAAATGAATGAGAACTTTAAGTTTTAAAGCTTTGAGAGTAACGCTGCTCAGTGTGTATTTCTTAATTATGTAGAAAAACACAGAGATAAGACACGGAAGCCCAAATCATTAATATTGAAAATTCAACTCTATTGACAAAATCAGAATGATAAAACAGCCAACACTAGATACTGACTGAAAATATAGTGAGGTAAATTAGTTTGCAACATATAAAAATGTTTCATATCCAATATAAACAAATGATTTCTATAAATCAGTCTAATGAAAAAATTTACAAAAGGTATAAACAAGATAATTATAGAAGAAATAAAACCTAAATGTTCAGTGGAATTATAAAAAAAAACACAGTTCACTAGTCCTCAAACAGCTGTGTATAAATACTTTACCGAATTATGATTTTATACTCAATGAAAACATCATGTTTTGGAGAACACAGACCATAGAGGGTGATATTTTCTGTGTGGAAGGTGCATTATTATAAAAAGAGTTGAACACAATTTGGAAATAGGAGGACAATTTAATATGTTTCTATGGTCCAGAACTAGACAGGAGACATATTCTAGAGAAATTAATGACCACATATAAATGGGTATTCATACATGAGCACACGTACTTGATGTGTGCGTCTGACTGTAAACAGACTCGTGCACGTCCACAGACGCACATGATGTTCATAGCAGTGCTGTTTGTCATAGGAAAACGCGCACTGATAAAGAAACAGTGAGAACTCAGTGCACGGAGCCACAGCGCTGACCCGGGCGAGACTCCGAAGTGCAGCGCAGACCAGCGAGCAGGAGTGCGGCCTCGGTGACACCAGGCACAGGCCCGCAGCTCAGGAACGGGGCGGTCAGGCTGAGGCAGGAGGGCCGCAGGTGAATTTAGGAAACTAAGCGAGTTGCTGATACGGGTTTCCTATTTCTTTTCTTTTTCCCCAAATATCTCGAGAAAACAGGGAGCAGCATAACTTCGTAATGCTGGAGCGCAGGACGCTCCAGTGGAGTGATAGGACGGGACAGGAAACAGTTTCCAAGGACTAAGGTGACAAGCAGCAGACACACACAGGGTCTGCGGACTGTGGGCCTTGGGCCGCGTCACTGAATGTGAAACCCTGTGCTCCGTGTGCCCTGAGCGCGCTTGCTAGCTGAATGACTACTGTGAAGTGGAGGGCCACTTACCTTCCTCAGCCCCTGCGGAGTCCCGGTGCTTTCAAAGCTTCTTTAAACTCAGAATTGTGCCATAGGAAAGAAATAGACTGGCCTGGGTCTGAATTCTTGTGTCACCGCTTCTAAGAGACACAACTCTCTTCAGTCTCAGTTTCTTCCCTTGGAATGAGATTACACAATCACTCGAAAGTCATGATGTTGATTGCAGCCTTGTGGCTAGGGTAAAACTTTATAAATAATCTTAACTGAATCATGGTAGATTCCTATTGTGGATCAATACACAGCTCAAAACACTTGAAAGAAATAAATACTGTTACGGAAAGTTGCCCACATCATATTGCACGATAACAGAAGCACGGTCCACAGTAATATGCCGCGTGTGGACCATTTAGCAATAGATTTCATTTATTTTCGCTGTGTTTTGCATTTTCTTTACTTATCCATGTAAAAGTTCAGGAAAGATTCTCACCAAGTTTTTAACGATTGTCTTTGGTCCTGGAAAAGAGTGAAATCATTAGGCTGATCTCGTTCATTTTTTAAAATTTTAAAATAAAGTTGTTTTAAAAAGGGAGAGGATGAGAAATGATTAGCGTCACCTCTGCAGTGCCGTGAACACACAGGAACCGATGGAGGTGAAGTCCGCACCCAGGGCCGGCGTGGGCGGGACTCTGCGCGGGACCCACACAGGAGCAAACCCTCCACAGCGGGCGGCCCGGCTCCTCCTCTTCTTCAGTCACTCGCGCCTCCTACCCTTCCCAGGCGGCTCTCAGCCCAGTCCAGTCTCCTCACTGCATTGCTGGGTCACCAGGGAGGGAGTGACGCCCCTTCTGGGGGTGGGGAAGGAGGTCCTGTGTTTGGCTCTGAGCACGGGTCCCCATGACCTGAGAGGACGCTAGGAGACGCCACTGGCACTGAGAGGTCACCTGCTTTGATGTACTCCTCCGGGGCTGTCTCCAGGTTGTTCTGCAGTTGGTGCTGCTGATCCCCCGAGGTCTTTCTCTGTGGGTCTTCCCTGGGGAGAGCTGGGCCTGAGGGATCCGAGCCGGCTCCCTGGAGAATTCGTGGAGGTGGAAGTGGGGACCACGATGCTGGCTGTTATTATCTTACTGAACCAATTAAGCTTCTCAGAGACTATGGTAACATTTATGCTATTGAAATTAGGACTTTATTTATTTATTTATTTATTTTTACTTCACATCGTTTTGGTTATAGTTCTTTTGTTATTTAACAGTTATTTTTTTGGCTATAAGTCAGGTTAAGCATCTTTTCACACATCCAAGAACTTGTATTTATGTCTAGATATAATAGCCTTGTCACCATAATTGTGAAACTACAGTTTTTTGTGAAAGATATGCACATCTGACCTAAATTCAAGGATCACATAGCCTTTAGAGTGATCTTAGAGATATCTTTTTTTAACATAAAACATCTCATTGTCCACGCTTTATTTTAAAAAAATTACCTTTAATTCTTTTTTTCTTTTTTTCTAGAAATTTTAATGCAGTATTATAAAATCAACTTCATGTAAAAACAAACTTTGTTTCAGTTACACTTTGAAGCACCAGAACACTTCAAGTAAAAAGTCTGTGGAAAAAGAAACTTTTACTTATGTTTGTTTATGAAGCTGTTACAGTTAAGCCTCTAAGGAGATCAACCTGAGGGGAAAGCTAAGTTACTGTCTTCATACTTTTATTAACTAGCAAGTATATGAAGAAGCGCTCTTGCCAATGGTTTGTGAATTGACACTACATTCTCTATGGCGTGAACAGTGTCTAGGTTAGGAATATAATCAACTATCAGTAGAAGAAAACTCAATGACCTCTGGTTGAAACGCAGAGATTTATCTTCCTATGTCAACAGTACATCACTTTCATGTTTGACTTAGTCTTTCATATATGCTGATCCCACCATAGACCAATACGTCTACCAGTGCTCTAGAGATCACATTTTATTTCAAAGAAGGAAAAGAAGGTCAAGAAGAAAAGGGGAACACTCACATACACATCTTTATTGAAGAAAGGAAAGGTTTTATACAAATCTATGCACTTGTTGACATAAACAGAGACTTTCCCCCAAGTCCCAGAAGTCTTTTACTCAAACGTTGGTTGGACTGTAGCACAGAGCTGGAGAAATCTCTGTCTTGCACTATACCTGCTCAATTCCTGGATCTCAGTGCATCTATGACAGAATTTGTCCCCCTCGAAGCTGACCCATCTTGTATGGTATCTGTCTTAGTCACTTTCTCTTTGCTGAGATGAAGTACCTGATACAATGTAAAGGAGAAGAGGTTTATTTTGGCTCATGGTTTTGGAAGTTTCAGTCCATGGTCAACTGGCTCAAATACCCAAACAGCATGGCTGAAGGGGCTGGGCAGAGGAAGGCTGCTTGTGTCATGGTGGCCAGGAAGTAGGGAGACAAGGAAGGAACTGGAGAAATAAACTCCTCTGAGTAACACTCCCAATGACCTGTCCCCATCCTCTGGTCATGTGAGGCTTTGAGGAGACATTCTTGTTCTAAACTGTAGCAGTATCTCTGTTTCTTGACTCAGGAATATGTCTTGAACCATAGCAGATGACTCATCAGTGTCAGCCTATGTGGAGGGACTGGCAAACTCTGCTGATGGAGAAGAGGAGTAGAAAAGCAGTCTTAGCCCTTGTCCTAATTCTGAGGGGTGTTCTGCAAGTTCATTCCATCCCCTGTAGGACTGAGCTCGATTTCATGAGGTGCAATCCAGAAAAGTAATTAACCCCTAAATTTTTCTTATCTGTATCTCGTTCTCCTTGTGAGTGCTCTCCAGAACAACCTGGAGACAGCCCGGGAGGAGGACAGCAAGCCAGTGACATCTCAGCATCAGTGGTGTCTTCTTGCGTCCTGCTCAGGTCATGGGGACCCGGACTCCTTTTAAAAGGTTTAGTGTCATAGAGTATGAGAGAACAGTTCCCACAGAATTGATGTCATTGCAGACACCATCTGAATGGTCAGTGGTCCTCGTGACCATCCTTCTTTTAGACTAACTGGTCACAAATGTCTGACTCTCCTACAATTGCCCTCAGGTTTGCTAATGCTACAATATCTGGAGGAACTCTGGTGTATGTGGTGTATCTGACCAAATGTTGAAATCCTACACCCCAATGTGATAGCATTAATAGGGGAAATCTTAGGGAGGCAATAAAAATTGGAGAAGGTCCTAAGGTTGGAGCCTTAATGAGTGACATTTGTCATCTTAGATGTGTGAAAGAGACTTTGCTCCCTTTGTGCTCCCGAAAGGTTCAATGACAAGCGGGCAGCATGCAACCAGGAAAAGAGCCCTCCTCAGAGGACTAAGAGTGTGGCCAGTTACTGACTGGTGAGAACAGTGGCGTGAAGGTGAAGCAGGGCTGAACCCGCCTTCTTATCAAAAGACAGGGATCAAGAAGGGACCACAGCGGTGCTAGCACCACCAGTTGGGAACAAGTGAAGTGCACAAAAGGGAAAATGGGAGGAGGACTTCTTAGACACTTCAGAACCGAACTGTGGAACCATTCTGGTAAAACGTGTTATTCCTCATGGTGTGTGAAGAGGGACTGTGAAGGCAACACAGCCGTGATCAGAGTTGCTGCTCCTCCTATAACCTAGAATTTATGGGCCCCGGCAGGGGGCAGCATTTCCTCCACCTCAGTTCCAGTGTTCAACCAGTCCCTGCAGGACCCTTCACAGCAAGGCTGACTGGTTGCACCCTGGGGCTGTGAGCCAGTCCTGAAAGACTGTGGATAGGTCAAATAGAGAACCACAGTGTGACCGACTCCCAGCTCAGCTGTGTGCGTGTGACGCTTCATCCACGTGGGTGAGAAAGGGGGAACTTCTGTCCTGCTGGGCCCAGAAGGCAGTGTAATGAGCCAAAGTAGAGTAACCCAGAGCCTTAGGGTGTGACAGGCTTCACATTCCTTACTTTTTGACTTTCAGGGGACCCATCATCTCTTTCCTAGTTCCTATTTCTCCTCTTTGGGGTGGGACTGACTGTCTTATATGTGTTCTCCCTTGTAGGTTAGAAGCACATGGCTTGTTTGTTCAGAAACTCAGAGTTGGACAGGAATTTTGTCTCATAATAAATTATAATGTAAACCTTATGTGTGTCTTATAGACTTAGTATTTAGTGGAGACTTTGAACTTTAGACTTCAGGGATGATGGCAGAATACATTAAGACTGAGATTGTTGACATGGAGCGAATGCGTTTTGGATGCAAGAGGAATAAGAAACTTTGGAGACTGGGTTGGAATGTCAGGGATTGAGTGTGTCTCCCTAAAGTTTATATATTGGAATCTTCACTGTTGGGAGGGAAGTCGTGAGGGTGCAGCCCTTTGGGTGGTAACTAGGAAGTGTGTAACTAAGAAGAACACCCTCACTATACCCATGCCAATATCGTGATTTTGGACTTCTAGCTTCTTGAACTGGAAGAGACTTTTGTTATTTGTAAACCATCCCACTGATACAGGGGGAATGAAACTCCCAATGTACTAGATGTCTGGTATCAGCTCGTGTTCTCTAAAATCAAAGAATGAATTTTAGGAACAGCAGAGCTTAAGAGTAGAATATATTTATTGAGAGAAAGACAGCGTCTGTCTGAGAGAGAGAGACATAGGGGGTCCCGAGTGGGTTGCTAAAGACTCTATCTTTTCTAGGGACTTTTATAGAGTAAAGCCACAAAGTGAGGTGGATTGAAGGTGTGGAAAACGTCAGAACTTGCAAGGCAGGCGGGCATGTGGTGGGACAGAACTATGGTCAACCAGTAAGATTAATTGTTCAGGTAAAATTGACCAAATTGGGGACAGATGGGGAAGGAAGTCATGTCTTCCTGTAGGGGGTTGGAATGGTGACTCCTGGCATTCTCAGGGTGATAGAGATTTATTTAGAATATCAATCCTTAGAATGTGGGTGTATTTACTTGATCTTTTGTTTTGAGATCTGGCCCACAGTGGAGATGCCTGTCTCCCCAACAGTTGCAAGGTATCTGGCCTCCTGCACTGGCTCCTTAAAGGACCCAGCCCTGTTTCACTGTCTACAATATTTCTATCTGACTCAGCTGCCTGTAACACCACCAGCAGTATTTTATTATGGAGAGTAAACTAAAACATCAAGAAACCACAGTGCATGCGTGTACCCTGCACTACAGTACAAGGATTTAAAGGAGAATCTTCCAAAGGAGGAGTTGCTTAGTGCAAAGAATAGAGGGTTCCGAAGCAGAGGTCCCACTGCTCTCAGGACTGCATTGCTCTTGACCCCATGAGGGCAACGAACAGGGCGGTGCCAATCCAGGAAGCTGAGCTTGGCCTTGGGTGCCCAGAGTTTCATGAAGGCTTGAACATGTCTTGACCACATCACTGATCTTTGATCCAAGCCACTTCAGTTTAAAGTTGCTTTGGATTTTGAAATCGCTGCAGAATGTGTTGCAAACTCCCATCATAAATCATATTTTTAGACTATCTAGTGGCCAGCACCTTCAGGTAAAGCCAGACAATCCTATTAGGTAGGGTCTTCCACTGGTGATCTCATGGTTGCTTAAGGCAAAGGCCAGACCTTTTATCAGGTAAGCTTAATTCTTTGCTACACACCATCTGTGATAGTTAACTAGTTGTGTCAGCTTGAGTAAGAAATGCCCCAATAAACTGAATCAGCATAGTTCTGGGTGTGTATAAAGGGATTTACTAAAGACATCAGATCCATCCTGAATAGACTTGTCGCCTGAATGATATGTGTCAACCAGAGAAGTTTGAAATTTAACTGAGAGACTCAGCAGGGAACCAGAGTTCTTACTTTGTACATATCCTCATCCTGTGAAAGAGGAGGGCACAGAGATTTTGCAAATGTTACACCTGCCCTGGAAGGTTGGGGGTGACCTGTGTACAATATAAAGGAGGAAAAGAGGCTTGCTCTTGCCCCTTTTGCTCTGGCTGCTTTTGCTCAGCTGCTGCGTTGAAGTATGGTCCCTGTGCCATGCCACCCTGCCTAGGAGCCAGCTGAGTATGGACTGAAACCTACGAAAGCTGTAAGCTAACTAAACCTTTCCTTTCTTCATTTTGGGCATTGGGTATTTCGTCTTAACAATGAGAAAAAAGTAACCAAGACAGGTATAAAAGGAAAATGAAGAAGGAAGGCTCACTTCTGTTTCTTTGCGGGAGCTCCAGTCCTCATCTTGACCTTGTACAACATCTTCTGGCTTCCAGGGCAGACTCTTTGGCCTGTAGCACAGACCCTTCAGCTTGCAGGTATGGACTTGAATGGGACAGTACAGTGAGCTCTAAGCCTTAGACTGGATCCTTCAGCCTCCAGCGCTCAGACATTCCTTTCACACTCTTCCACACCAGACTCTGTGGGCACCCATTGCAAATCAATCTTGTAAATTCTTAGATATTTGTATACCTTGCTTCAAATTTGTGTCTCTAGTAAGCTCTGACTAATGCACCCCCAAATATAAGACCCCCAATTATAGGAACTTTATTCAAGATCGTATCTCAGGAATTATATTGCATATGGTTGACTGGAGGAACAGAATCAATTATATATATATATATATATAATATGAAAGGGCTTACAGGATTACAGCATTAAAAGTGAGATACTTTTAAATAGCTATCTCCGTGCTGGCAAGCCAGAGGGTCCAGTGTCTACTCAGCAGACATACCACAGGGTCCAGTGGCTACTCCAGGAGCTACTCAGTGGCCTCAATTACTTTCCTTCATTGCCTGTACATCATTAAGTTGTGAAGTATAGTTTGTGTACTAAGGCTTTTTGGCTACCAGTTCTTTTCTTGATGCAAAGGACTCTAGTTTAGCCCTTACTCTACTTCTTACTGAATTCTTATAGGCTAGTGTTATTGGTTTCACCTGAAACTATTGGTGTTCCTGATTAAAATGAACAAACACTTGTAAGATTTATCATGTATTTGCTTCTAAATTATTGTCTTTGAGGGAGAAATAGAAAGTATTGTAGAGTTTCCTTTTCTAGGAAAGAAGAAAAATGGAAAGAGGAGAAAGAGGGTAATTAATGACAAATAAGTATTTTCAGGTGTTAGGAAAGGTAACAAATAAGGCACTACCATGTAGAGTTTTTTTTGAAGCGCAAAATGCTTTTTAAAGCCATTAATTTATTTTAGGTTCAGGTTTGTGCAATGATTTGAACATAAATTACAAAAGCTGTCACTGTGCACAATATAGCAAAATTGGTTAAAAGAAGAAAAATAAGAAAGAGCATTTTAATGGTGATAATATACTAGTAGATTTTCTACCCATTGTGAGCAAATTTTAAAATGTTGGAAATATTATTTGTAAATATTTTACATGCTTCTTAATATTTTTATATTGTCCATGTAACTGTCTCCATGAGGAGTGTTATATATGTTTTCCAATTGTATTCCAGAGAAAATGTGTCTCTGGAGATGTCTTAGAATATTGCTCATAATCCAATAATTTAGCTACTGACTTTGGGGTCATAATTTAAGAGTTGAAACCTGGGATTTTTAGAATAATTAAATTGTGTTACCACATCTCCACTGAACATTTGGTGATGAATTTTAACAATTTTGGTGTAATCAAAAGAACTTTTTCCCTATCACTTTCACAGCTTCTTTGACCTCCTTGTTTCTCAAGCTGTAGACCAGAGGGTTCAACATGGGAATGACAGTGCCATAGAATACGGAGGCCACTTTCATGTTCTCCTGGGAGTGCTCAGAAGGAGGCTGCAAGTACATGTAGGAGAGGGTTCCATAGAAGATGGTGACAGCTGTGAGGTGGGAGGCACAGATGGAGAAGGTCTTCTTCCTCCTCACAGCAGAAGACATCCTTAGGATGGCGGCCAGGATGTAGATGTAGGAGAAGATCACGACCGACACTGTGAAGGTCAAGTTGAACCCACAAAGACAACAAGCACCATAATGTTGATGTCAATGCTAGAACAAGAAAGGGCGAGAATTGGGGGAACATCACAGAAAAAGTGGTTGATGTTGGACTTACAGAAGGACAGGGAAAATGTGAAACCTGTGTACACAGAGGCGTTTATTGATCCCATGAGATATGAGCCAGCTACCAGCAGGATGCAGACTGTTCGGGACATGATGACAGGGTAGTGCAGTGGCTTACAGATGGCTGCATAGCGGTCCACCGCCATAGCTGCCAGGAGGTAGCAGTCTCTGGTTGCAAATGTTGCATACACCAATAATTGCAGTAGGCATCCTCTGTATATGTGTTCGTCTACTATGAAGTTCTGGAGTGTTTTCTGTTCTATTCCATTGGTCTCCGTTTTGGTTTATGGGCCAGTATCATGTTGGTTTTGTCACTGTGGCTTTTTAGATTATTTGAAATTTGTTATCTTGATGCCTCCAGAATTTTTTTTTGCACAGTATTGCTATAGATATTCTTTTTAAAAAATATGATTCCATATGAATTTTATGATTTTTATTTCTAGTTCTGTGAAGAATTTTGTCAGTATTTTAATAAGAATTGCACTGAATCTGTAGCTTGCTTTCAGTAACGTGGTCATGAAGAAGGAAGGTCTTTTCCTCCTCTATTGTCTTTTTCAACTTCCTCAGAATTCTGCAATTTTTATTATAGAGGTCTTTCACCTCTTTGGTTAGGTTGATGCCCAGATATTTAAATTTTTAAAGCTATTGTAAATGAAATTGCTTTCCTGATGTCTTTCTTAGTGAGTACCTTACTGGTAGACCAAAATGCTTTTGATTTTTGTATGTTCATATTATTTTCTTGATAACGAGCTAGCACATAAATAGTGCACATAAGCCATACATTTATCTGTAATAAAATATGTCACAGACCAATACTTTTAATGCATGGCTGTAAAAATATAAACTATTGAACTTTTCCTGTGTACTAAACAATATCTATACTTGTATGAGGTACCATCCAAATACAAGTTTGTATTTTTTTCGCAGTCTCCTATTTTTGTTACCTATTGGTTAATTCATAATTTAATGCTAGATCAAGGTCTTCAATTTAATATTGGAGCAAGAATAGTTTTCTCAGTTATACTCATGTCCTACATATTTGAGAGAAATAGGCTCATGTTTTTCAAAACAAGGTGATTATGGACTAATTTTTAAAAATCCTGTGGTTTATCATTAATATATAATAATAGCTTATTTTAAATCTTCAATGTCTTTGTTCTTCTGAGTGATGATACTTTTTTAAAAACCTTGACTTCCACTTAATTTTAAAATGAAAAATGAATGAAAACAAAGTATTAGGAGATTAACAATGGTTAATATATTGCATACAATTATCTTCAAAGTAGCTGTTTGGATTGCAAAATATATGCATAAAAATGATCAATCAAACAATGAAAGTACAAATTGTTCTTTTTTGATGAACTAACGGAGAATAGTAGTACAGCCATATATCATATATATATACATATATATATATGTATATATATATGTATATGTATATATACATATATATATAATCTTTTCCCTTTCTTTCTTGATATTTCTTACCTGGATAGGTAAGATACATTAATGCATAATTTTTCTTATCCTAAAATTCTCTGATTTGGTGCCTTTCTTCTTAAATATCCCTCCATGTTCCTCAACATTGCTTATTTTGGATAATGTAACACTATGAAATCTTGCTGTGGAAAAATGGGCTCATTGTGGATCACTGCACTACACGTCCATTCTGTTGTGAACCACATCTCCGCCACACTTGCTTGCGAGAGGTCATGACTCCGTGCTCCAGCCGATGGAGCAGTGGCTAAGGTAATGTCAGCTCCACTGAGGCCTGAACCAGGCCTGCTGCCCCCTTTCCCTGCACACTCACCATGTAGCCTCCTCTTCCCTTTCCTCATTATCAGTTTGCTGGACATTCAGCAAGCCTTTCAAAGTCACGTGTTAGGATTGCCAGATATATGCAGAACACGAGGTTAAAGTCTGAATTTCAGATGATAATTTTTAGTATGAGTCTCGCCTCCATGGTGTGTGAGAAGTATTAACAGTGAAGACTCACTTGCTGTTTATCTGAAATTCAGATGGAACTGGACGTGCTGGGCTTCCTTTGTGAAGTCTGTGTCCTGAGTTGTGCAGCTTACTGCAGTCTGTGTCAGGCTGGGATCCGATGGCTCTGCAGGGCAGGGTCACTGTCTCAGCCTGTTTCGTGTTGCTGCAGCATAGTACTAGACTTGGCAATTCCCAGACAGCAGTTTAGCACCTCTGGAGGTTGGGGAGTCCAAGACGGAGGGCTGCGCCCCTGCACAGGTGAGGGGCTTCTGCCTGCCTCGTTCTTTGGAAGAGTAGGAGAGGGGCATAACTAAAAACAGAATCTCAACAGAGTTAAGAAAACGGAATTGATCTTTATTACATCAATTTACTGTGATAGTTTGAATTCAGATACAATTATTTAACACGTGGGAAACCTCTTAAAGCGCCGAAGGTCCCCCTCGCCTCTCACTGACAGTACCTGCACAGTGAGGGTGCGTGGACACAGCGTGGAATATTTTATTTCCTAGTTAAATGAGTGCTGTCAAGGAAATGGTTCTTTGCAGAATATTTTGATTCAGCTTAATACACACTTTCCCCAGTGCTCCAGAGCCTTCACTTTATTCTCCTGTGGCCCTGGGTTGGAATTCACCTCCTGCCAGTTCATGGAGATGAGAGACGAGACCCTTCCCCCATCACTGCCTGCTGGGTGGAGCGGATGCCACAGGACCTGTGAGAAGCCCATTACAGCACCCAGCATGTGTTTCTAGAAGCCAAACTTCGGAAATGTGTTTAGATAAATCACAGTAGATGCATATTATGGATCAAGGCACAATCCTGAAGATGAGATACAAGGGAAAGTGTCCGTGTCACATTGTCAAAGTAGAAGGCGAGTCGTAGAATGATACTAATTTTTTAATTTTTTTGTGGCACTGGGGATCGAACTCACAACCTCACGCCTACCAGACGCTTCAGCTGCTGAGCCAAACCCTGAATGATATTAAGGATATGGAACCTTTTTCTCTCAGTGACACTCTATTGCCTTCATTGTCTTTGTTCATTCATGAATACAGAGTAGGAAAGGCACTCATCTAGTGCCTTAGCTATTACACAGCGGTGTATGTTTTAACTTCTAAACTTTGTTCATTGAATTTTACTTTTACACTTAGGATTCATGACCCTTATTGTTTTAGAAGTGAAGACTATTTACCTTTTATGTTGTCACCTGTATGGTCAAGCTCGAACCTGCCATTTTGTCTTTTGTTTTCTGATCGTCTTTTCCCTTTTTATCTGCTCCCTCTCCAATAAAGAAAAAGTCTCAAGATTATGTTTATGGAGAGAGGGATTTAACAAAATCTAGTACTGGCTTATGATTTTAAGAAAAAGCTCAGAGAACTAGGAATAGAAGATAACATTTCAGGTTGATGAAGAACACCCACCAAAGCTATCTCTGATGGCTGGAGATGGAATGCTCCTGTCCCAGGATCAGGAGCAAGGGAGATACCTCCTCACCTCCACTGTTTGTGGCTGTTCTGGTACATGCAGTCAGTGAAACGATGGAAGAAAAGTGTTAAAAGCCACATATTTCAGAAAGGGATAAAAGCAACTGACATTAATTGCGAATGTTGTGATGGTCTACGGGGAAGACCCAAGGAATCTACACACCTCGCCTAGAGCTAGCCAGTGACTTCCGCGAGGTGGAGTACAAGGTGATTACCAAGACAGCGAGACTTACACAGGCAAATGTTATACCGGAGGCACGTGGGATAGATTGATTGAGCAGATGATTGAGTCATTCGAGAACTCCTTGCTTCACGCTCTTTCCCAGGCAACCCTCCTCCCTCACTGCACTCCCATCCCATCTGGAGGGCAGCTTGGTCTCGCTGGCCTGGGGGACATTACGCTGGGCTGTCTCTCACCCGCTCTGCTGCCTCCTGCACTTGATCACCACCGATGCCGGGAACGAGACCGTCTTTGCTTTACTTACCCCACAGTGGTCTCCAGATTCTCTTCTGCAGCTGCTGCAGGCTGATTGCCCTCCTGGGTCTTTCTGTGGTTTCCCCATCCAGGAGTTTATAACTGGGCCCTATGGGATCCACGACCCCCCAGCCCTGAGAATCTGAGGCTCTTGTGGCTTAGATGGAACTGCAGAATGTAATGATCACTGTGACGTCTGAATGAAAAAAATTCAAGCTCTTTAGAGAGGACAGTTAAAAAAATTACTCTTTCTACAGAGGGCACTTATTTTTCACATAATTTTTTGTTTAATCACTATTTTTTGTCACGAATCATGTCGAACAACTTATTATCATAAACTCTGTGGTGATTGGGTGTAAATTTCTTTGTCAATATAATCAATTAAGTAAAAAGCTTCCTATAAAATAAATACAAAATAACCTAAACTTCAGTATCTGTATATGTCTGGTGTGACATATACAGATACTTTTGTATCAACACATTTTATAACATTATATTGACCATAGTTTATAGATTGAAAATTTAGTCTTATATTCTTCCATCTTTTTTCTAAAAATCTATGCATTTAACATTGGTTGCACACAAAGACAACAGTTACCCCGGTTGCATTCAAAATATCTAAATATTTCAGGTGAAATAAGACACACTGAGTTTTGTTTCACTGTAAATCTGGCAAGGGTAAGACTTTAGTTTCATTTTTATGTACAGAGAAGGCTTGATTTGTGAATGGTTTGTTAGCAACTGAGTGAACTGTATTGCCAAAAGCCTAGTGAACTGAAATTCAGTATTCCTTACTGCACGGCTAGTTTCCAGATTCGGCTTGTGTTCAATTGCTAGTAGAAGAAAATCCAACTTGTGTTCAATTGCTAGTAGATGAAAATCCAACTCGTTCTAAACAAAGGGATTTATTTTTCCTTCCAGACAGTAGCGTGGGAGTCAAGCACAGCACCTTCGTGATTGGCTTAGTGCATCTCCGTGTTGGTGCCCACAGTCCGACCCGTCTATCTGGGCTACAGACACTAGGTAACTCTCCAAGCAAGAAAAGAAAGACCAGGAGGGCATGAGCAACCACATCCACAGCCCCGGAAGCTTTCTCCCCAGACGCCTGGTATTTAGACGTCTTTGGTTAGAGCTACTCAACACAGAGTAGGAGACCTTGGCGTGTTTGTCCCATTTCTCCTCAGTATTGATTTCAGTGCATTTGTGGGAGACGACTTTGTCCCGCTAGAATCCCGCATCTATGGCATCTCCTTGTCTGCCTTGGGAGTGTTTTTTAAGCCGTGGAAGAGATCCATCAGTATCAGGATAAAGGTGTGGGTGAGTTAACAGCCTTGGGAACCTGCAGTCAGCGGGAGAAGGGAGCGGAGCAGCCGTCCTAACCAGACACCGCCCCAAAGTCCAGGAGCCCCACTCGCCGTCCTTGCCGCCCACGCAGTGGCTGCTGCGCTGAGGTTCTCCACAATCACTGTCACGTTCGATTATTCACTAGGGAATCTCCGAGAACTCTGGTGTCACGGTCTGAAGTCTACCTGCCACCCCCTCCTCCATCCATACGTGGGCGGCTGATGGGCAGCTATTAGAAGACCGGGTGCCCTCACGAGCAGGGGTTGTGTCCACATCAGCGCACAATAGCCTTGCTCTCCTGGCTTCTCCTCTGCGGTGTGAAGCAGGGATGAGAAGCTCTCAGTCCGCGGCCCAGCGCTGGACTCTCTCCAGAGCCCGATGATGCCGTTACTCTGATTTCAGACCTCAAGCGCCTGACTGTGAGAAATGAGCTTCTCTTGTGTCAAGTCAGCCAGTCTGGAATAATTTGTTAAAGCAGCTCAAACTTAACTAAGATAGAAACTTTTACTGAAAGCAAAGCGCTGATATTCAAATATCTAAAAATATGAATGCTTTCATGGACCTGTGCGAGGGGTAGAGAGAGGGTGGAGGAATTTTGAGGTGTATCTGGAAGAAAAACCTGCAGTTTTGTAAATAGACTTTTTGAAAGAGATTGATATGAAGGCAGAGGAAGAAAAGAGAGATACAGAGAAAGTTTCTTATCCTTGGAGATCATCTCAGACACCGTGAACAAGGAATTGATAGAAATATGGACGGCAAAGTTACTCCTGATTCCAGGCCCTTTGCCCTACTGCACCCGGGGGACAGTGGGCGGAGCCAAAGTGGCTCATTCTTGAGTGCCAGCACCTCACAGAGTTCACTTTTTTATTTTAAAGACAAAAAAGGTAAAAATAGCAATGAAACAGATTTTCAAAACAGGTTAGTAACACAGTTACAGTAATTAATACATTGCATATTGTTGTCTTTGCAGTAGTCGTGCAGAGTAAAAGATATAGGTATGATATCTTGTCCAAACAATATTAGCACAAAACTTTCTTTTCAATGAACTAAGAGAAACAAGCTGTATAACCATCTTAACTATCTTGTGTATGCATATATATTTTTTCCATTTCTCACTTTCCCCATCACAGTTTGTCTTCTTTTGAACATTTTCTTCCTAATTCACAATATTTGTTGTACATTTTAGATCCTGTTTACTTGTCCAGTTTCTCACATTAGTGAGACAATGTTATGTTTACACATGTGGGTCTGATTTATTTCACTTATGAGGATGGTCTCGAGTTGCATCCATAAACATATAGAAGTCTCAAGTTTATCCTTCTTTATGGCTCAGTACTACTCTATTATATAAATAAATACATCTTTTTTATCCATACCTTGGTTGATGGGTATTTGGGTTGTTTCTAAAATCTAGCTATTACAAATTATGTTGCTATAAGCATGGGTGCACATGTATCACTGTGATATGATGTTTTTAGTTTTTCCCGAAACATACCCAGAAGGGGAATAGCTGGTTCAAATGGGACCTCTAGTCCTAGTTTTTTGAGGACTCTCCACACTGATTTCCACAGTGGTTGCACAAGTCTACACTATCACCAACAGTGAGAAGAGTTCCTCTTTCCCCACAGCCCTGTTAGCATTTGTTGTTGGTTGATTTCTTGATGATCACCATTCTTTCTGGGGTGAGATGGAATCTCAGTGTTGTTTTAATTTGCATTTCTCTAATGACCAATGATGCTGAACATATATTTATTTGTCATTTGTATTTCTTCATCTGAGAAGTGTGTATTAATCACAGATGCCCATTTTTGGATTGGATCTTTGAATTTGGGAGATTGATTTTTTTCAATTCTTTGTATATGATGCCTGTGGTGCAGTCCTAGCATGTTTCTCTCTCACAGTCTAGACAGTTTTAAAATAAAATCAGCCATCTTTGCTCATGACTGACTGTCAGGGACCTGGCCTAGATCCCCAATCTCCCAAACAAGTGTACAGCAAAGGCTTAAATAAATGAGACAAGTGTTATGGTTTTACGGCTCCAGGAGGATCAAAACCCTCTGCAGTGTTCTTGACTCTGAGGCTAAGAGGAGGGCTAAGACAAAGAGCTTCTCTGGGCAGTCCATATTTACTTTTATTTTCAAATGAAGAGAAGGGATACTGAGGAAAGCAGGGAAATGAGCAGGACCTTGGGGGTCACTTCAAAGACTACTCCAAGTAGTAAATTATGCCAATTTAGAAGAACCATCTTATCTCTATGATGACATTTATGGTAGGAGTGAGACACCTGCAGGTGTGAGATGCCTGCAGCTGCAGTCTATTTACTAATTGAGGTTGGAGCCAGGCGTCCTCAGCTGTGGCCTTATTGGTCACTACAGGCCTCAGCCAGGACCAGTGATTCATAGAGGTTCACTTACTATGAATCAGCTCCCTTTGCCAGGCAACGGGTCTAGGCCTAGGACAGAATCACAGATAAACATAGAAAGCAATTAGATAATTTTAAATCCTGCTCGGAGGCACTTCATAGTGGTCTCCAACAACTGACCTCAAATTTTGATTGATGTTTGGAGCCTTCATAGTCAAATTTAACATGGCTGAAGCCAGTGGTCCTCCCACAATGTGGTCTGTCGGGAGAACAGATGAGCCTGCTGTGTTGGACTGTAGTTACTGTATATTTCAGTTAGTGGCCACATTGGTGTTTGCTGTGTGTCTAATTTTTTCAACCACTTATCTCTACAGAAACTCAACTTGGGCAATATATATAAAGTTCAATATTTATATCAGTAGTAGACAAGTATACATATGGCAGGATGAATCATATTCTTATCATGGCATCAGCTGATAACTTGCTCTGTGTAGATGTCTATCATTGTATGGTATGCTATGAAAATGGCCATGGATACTTTTTTCCATAGCCTCTGCTCCATTATGATGTGAAGCACCATCTGAGGGCTCATACTCTCCATTGGAATCTGAATGTAGCTTCTGTGGTCTAACGTTACTTGCCTGAATATAAATGACCTGTTTGCCTTTTGCAAAGGAATATCTATTGACAAGTTTTAGATCATCTTTATTGAAGATAGGAAACATTTCAGTGTTTACCATGCCTAGGTAAGAAAATGATGAGAGTAAAGAGACTGATCATAGAGATACAATGTCAAATGGTGCAAATTATTACACATATGGGAATAATGGGTAAAGGAGACAGCCTGAGTCATGAGATAATTTCTAAAGTAATACTTTCATTTAATAATCAGTGCCATGTAAAAATTTGAACTGCATTTATAAAATTCACTTTAGATAATTAGGGAGTGTATTTATTTTTCTTTTTTATTTTAAAGAGAATAAGAGCGATATAGGATTTCAAAACAAGATGGTAGGAAATTAACAATGGTTACTATATTGCATATTTTTATTTTCAAAATAATTGCTCCAATTACCAGATGCAGGCATGTAAAACTGATCAAACAATATAAGCACTAACTATTCCTTTCATGAACTATTAGAATTAGTAGTAAAATTATCTTAGCTGTCTTGTATACACACATGATAATTTATATATTATTTTAAAGAAGTATAGAAAGAGGAAAATAAAAGAAGACAGATAAACATAACCATGAACCTGAGTTTCAAAAAAGGCTAGCTGGATCATTACAATAGTTGATACATTATGTATTACCTTTGTAGCTGTTGTTCAGAGTATGAGATATAGGCATGATATCTTGTCCTAACATTATTACCACAAAACATTCTTTTCAAAGAACTGAAAGGAGTTAGTATACACTATCTTGTGTATACATGTACTTTTTCCTTTTCCCTTTCTTCTTTTCCCTTTTTCCCCACCACAGTTTGTCTTTTCTTTTGAATAGTTTCTTTGCAATTCAAAGTATCTATTGTTCATTTACGTCCTATTTACTTGTTCATTTTTTCACACTAGTGAGACAATATGATGTTTACACATATTAGTCTGATTAATTTCACATATGAATATGGTCTCAAGTCACATTGGTTTACCTATAAAAGTTTCAAGCTTATCCTTCTTTATGACTGAGTAGTACTCCACTGTATAAAAAAACACATCTTTTTTATTCATTCCTAGGTTCTTGGGCATCTGGGTTATTTGCAAGATTTAACTATTATAAATTGTGTTGCTATGAAAATGGGTTCACATATATCACTGTAGTATGATGTTTTAATTCTTCTGGAAAGATATGCAAAAAGGAGATATCTGATCTGAATTTGATCTCTAAACCTAGGTGTTTTTTTTTAAATTTAAAGAAAAAATTTATTGAAGATCTAAAAAACAATTCCTAAAAGACTGGCTTTTCTAGAAAACTGTAGCTACACAACATATTGCATCTATCATGTTAAAACATGAATTAGACACAAATACAAAAGCCATGAAACAATTCACCATTCTTCAACAATTTGAGCAAAGATAAATGCCTAAGGAACAACATGGATGACTTGCAAAGGATGGGCTCTTTAAGCACTGTTTTAAAAAAAG
>RJWM01034784.1:0-12098 GCA_004363535.1 Dasyprocta punctata | reverse complement strand
GCTTTCAGAACTATAAAACACAAATTTATGTATTGTAAGCCAGCCAGTGTATCATATGTTATGGTGGCCTTAGTAAATTAACAAAAAAATCTAGGATTATTTTTGAAAAATATTTCAGTTCTTTCAGATATAGTGAGTAAACAATCTTTGTTATTCATTTAATTATACTTGTATTTTCCTCCCTTCTGCTTTGTTTTGATCAATAACAAAGATTTATTAAGTATACTGCCAATTTTTATGTTAATTGTGGTGCTATAAATTGTGGTGCTTTAGTGAGCAATTATTTTTATTCGAGCAATATTTTTTCGACTGAATAAACATTGAAAGTGTTTTCATCAGACATAATTTTGAAGTAGTAATATCACTAGATAACTGTAGAACATAACTGTAGAATCTGATAATCAATGAATTACTAAGATTACCTATCGAAAAGATTTAATCTGTTTAAAAGAATATATAATCTTCCTCCGGTAATATAAATACAGTGACTACACAATTCCTAAAAAACACAATTCTATATGCAAACAAGAAAGACATGACAAATTCTTACGGTTTTAATATTTAAACATTAACTTGAGTTTGCTACTTAGTACTTCAAAATCATACAAATAAGAGGTCATAAAATACAGAGAACACATACTTGAGCCTTATTTTCTGATGAAATATATGCTCAGGTCTTTTCAATATTTTAAACTCAGATCAATTTATAAATGAGTCTTTATGTCTCAGTCATAATTGCCAGTGTTATGATTAAACATTAGACATATAATGTAAATACAGAAATGTAATGAGAGTAGTTCTATTCTGTGCTATTGGTGGGTTTTGTATCCTTATAGTCAATGAATATTGAATTTAAAATATTTGAAAGAATTGCATCTATTCTAAACATATGTGAAAACAGCTACAGTAATTTTTCTTGTCTTTCCTATACAGTTCAGTATAGCAATTGTTACACTGATACAAGTAATCTAAAATTAAATTGTGAATCATTATAGCATATGTGCAAAGACTATACCATTTTAGGTAACAACTTTGAACACTTTCTGATTTTAATATCTTTTAGGAGTTCTGAAACCAAAACTTGGTGAATATTGAGGAAAAACTACAACAGTAGAGTACTCCATGTTTTTACAATGGTAAAGAAAATAAACTAGTGAAGAAATAATGAAGTCAAAATACAGCAAGAATTATTGGATCTTCAATATTTTAAAATTTAGAGATAAGTTTTATAAACTTTAAGAAATAATGTTAACTTTCCATAAGGTATATTTCTTGTAACACAATTAAGAAAGAAAATATGTGCTCTAAGTCAAATGCATGATGAGTAGACCTAGAAGGAATCTGGGTCAGCTAAGTCATAAACTGGCTTTTTGTCTATAACATAATATACTCTTAATGCTTTTGCACATACATTTACCATTTTTCTGAAGCCTTTTAGCCTGACATCCATCTGCCAAACTCTAGTGTTATTTAAAACAGATAACATGTTCTGGTCTCTACTTTATTTGTCTAATATAAAGCAAAGAGATATGACTATTTTCCAATTATTTTTTTCAAATAAGAAAAATATATTGAGAAAATATTATGCTGACACTAAAATAGTGCACTTCATAAAATTATATAAATACTTTTCTCGAGAAATTTTTTAAATAATGGAGAATAAAAACAAGTATATTTTTAAAATACTCAAAAGTAAACTCTCCAAATTAAACACTTTATAGGCACCCAGTGACATCTTTTCTATTTTAAGAAACTCAATACTTACATGGATATTAATAGCCCCATAACATTATATAATTTTAACGACAAGGGAATGAGCATAACTTATATATATGCTATTATATTTTTAAATGTACACATAGAATAAGAAGGTAGGAGTTCTATTATGCCAGCAGTATATTTAAAGACTTCACCTTGACTCTTCATTCTTGGCTCTGCTACTGAATGTAGCAGACCAGGTAGTTAGACATATAAAATTCATAGACTGATTCTGGTTTTTGATCTTTGCCTCCTATTACCATTAATTTTCCTTAAAAGTGATCTAAGTTTCTTTTATTTTAAAAAGCTATAATAATTTTGTAAGATAAGACTAGATTTTTGCAGTCATTATTTGTGTATATAAATGCATAATTTTCTTTATTATAGCTAGTACATTATCTATACAGACATAAGAGGAAATGGGAGTCTAACTCAGTCATTTTTTTCAGTCTAAATATCAATTGTCTGCCATTTGAAAAAAATTTGAAGTGGTAACATAAACATAAATATACATGTATATATACATATATTTAATATTTAAATAATTTAACATAAGAAATAAGAATAAATTAAAATTATATATACTGGCCATTGTTTCTTATCTTTCTTAAAACTTATCTACATATAAAAATTATTTAATAACTAAATCTTTTATCCAGTTCTTCAAGTTAGTTAAAAAACTAAAAATCAAAATTTTAGCTAACATTGTTATATTCATACTTTTTGTAGTATTGTAAGAATTTAACCCTGGTCTTCTACAAATGAAAATATTATGATAACATTATTTTCATGTGGTTAAACAAATTTCAAATACTGAATGTGTACTAAAAATTATAATGAACATCATATTCCTTTGTTTGAAAAAATCTTGTTACCATGGTTTTTCCACTTTACCTTGTAACTATAGTAACAAAAGCTACTACATAAATCTACTTTTCCTACTCATGAAAGAATCATATATTTTTAAATGTATTTTCTTTTCTTTATTTAGACATAATGAATTATCTGCACTACAGACATCAAGAATGCTCGCATAATGACTATAATTTACTAACAGAAAGAAAAATTAAAAAAAAAAAGGAGGGGAATAAAACAAACATTAGGAGATCACCTTCAAATATGAAACTATCACAATAGTAGAAGTTATTTCCCTTGTGTAAGTTGAGGGGAGAAACTTCAGGTTTGAGACAATTGACCTGGACTGATGCATTCATGGGTTTGAGGTATTATATTACAGATGAATTTGAATAATAACTCAGCTTCCCGAGCATGGTGTCTCATGTCAGTAGTCCCAGCACTCTGTGAGACAGAGGCAGGAGCGTTGCTAGGTCAAACCCACCATAAGAAAGTTAGCAACTCAGAGATTTTGTATCAAAATGAAAATTTTTAAAAAATGACAAAGAAAAAAGGTTGGAGTTGTAACTCAGTGCAAAGGCTCTGGATTAAATTCCCAGTACTTAACAAACAAACAACAAACAAATCAGACTGTTTGCTTATGTATGAAAACAAAAGAGGAAAACATGGTGTATATTAAACCAATAATCTCTTCTTTTCAACAATGAAGACATTCTTTAAAGAGTGCTTTACCTTTTAGTTTGAAGATACCTCTAAAAAAAACAATATATTTCACAACAAATTTTTCTCAAATGGCTACCATAGTGCTAAATCTTTTGGTGAAAGTTTGAAAGTTGAAGAAATATTCATAAAAGTTAATCCATTAATGAATATCTATTAATGAACAAAATCTATTAATGATTTTTTTTTGGCACCGGGGATCGAACTCACAACCTCACACCTGTCAGGCAGACACATAAGTCACTGAGCCAAACTCCTGGCCCTAATGAATATTTTTAAAGTGAATAGGTATTTACTTTGGGAGAAATATAGTTTAACTTGAGTGGATCTAGAATTAGCACAATACTTGATGAAAGTATGTTAATGTCCTATTTCTATTACTTGGATGAAGAACAGCTATCAGCTAGAAAATCAAATAAAATGAGCCTAAACAGAAAGACCTTAATGAAATACCAGAGTAAAATTCCATATGTACTTATCACATGAAGAATTAATTTATGGAATGTCCCAATGAGGGTAGTTCATCCTTTGAGATGTTTAACATTCTATGTGAAAACTAATGTGTGGAATATAAACACTGCAAATTTCTCATTTCCACTATATAGGCATCAGGGTCCCACTTACAGAACAGATAATTAATAACATAAATGAATTTAAGACACCAACCTAAATCTAAATATAGGAGAAATACATTCTTCACTTCTATATGGTCTTATTCTTAAGTTCCTTTAACCTATGTCATTTGAAGCCCAAGTAGGTAGGTTACTCGTTACTGGTGTTTGTTTTTTTGTTTGTTTGCTGTACTGGAACTGAACTCAGGACTTTGTGCTTGCCAGGCAGGTGTTTATGTCACTGAGCTTCATTATTGCTTTTATTCCGCTACATTGGTTAACAACATAACATCTGTTGAGAAGTGTGAGCCCTAGTATTTGCCATACCTTGAGGAATTGCAGAGTGCTTCAGTAAAACACTATTAGAAATGAATGCAAAAATGAATGTACAATGGCCAAAATTTATATAAAAAGAGAACTCTGATTCACAATCTTTATCAACCAGGTCCAAAAACCAAGCTATTTTCTACAATAAGCAGCCTCAAAAGTCAGTTTACAAATCAGTCTTTTAGGAAGCTAGAACAATTTTTCCCACAACTCAGAAAACCAAAGAATAACCCCTTTGTCTTAATTCTTTTCTCATCACTGAGACACAAACCCAACACACACAAATGTAAGGGAGAAAGGCTTCTTTTTGCTCAGAGTTTGTAGAGGTTTCAGTCCATAGTAAGGTGGCATCACAGAGAGGAGTCTGGGAAGAAAAGAGTTCATGGCATGGAAGCAAGAAGTAGAGCAGAAATCAAGGGAGGGGAGGAAATAAACTTTGCATGTCATGCCTCCAGTGACCCAACTCCTCTTACCAGGCTTTGCCTCTCAAATTACATTTAGCTGTAAAGTCTTCAATGGACTAATCCCCTGATGAATATCACACCCCCATGATCCAATCACCTCCCACATGACCCACAAATTACCCCATGAGGCCTAATGAATTCTTTCTATTGTTGTTCTTGGAATGGTAGTACTCATTATATCTTTCTAAAATATTCTTCACATTTTGGAGAACTGGTTTCATGGTTATGAATTTCTTCAGTTCTTTTGTTATGGAAGGGTCTTATTTCTCCATTTATTTTGAATGATAGTTTTGCAGGGTGCATCAGTCAGAGTTGGAGGTTGTTTTCTTTCAGGACTTGAAATACGTTACTCCTAACTTTCCTTAACGATTTGTGCTGACAAGTGTACCATGATTTGATGAGCTTTCCATTTTAGGTGAATTGCTTCTTTTCTCTAACTGCTTTGAATATTCTGTTCCTGTGCTGAATTTCTGGAATCTTGGTTGCATTATCCCTTGTGTAGATTTATTTTGCCCATGGCTAATTAGAGCTCTACATTTCTCAATAACCATATAACAAATTCTTTTTCCATGCTTGGGAAATTTTCTGCCATTACATCTGTGAACAGTTTTTTTTTATGTTGTTTATGCAGTCTCCTGCTTTTTCATTGACTCTGATCAATCTTACGTTGTCCTTCTTTTCATAATCTTGCAACTGCTGGATTAATTTTTCATAGTCACTAGCTATTTTTAGGAGATCTTTTTATAATTATAACCACAATCCTGTTTTCTACATCTGATGTAATGATCTTGCTTCATTTGGTTGAGTATACTTGAAATAAAATTTTTAATCTGGCTATCTGTTTGAAGTTGTTTCATGGAGCCTATTTCTTTCATATGCTGGAGTTTTCCTTGTTTACATCATATTTGCAAGTTCTTCCATTTTTTGAATATCTGTATCTCCACTAGATTCACTGAGGAACTCGTTCATTATGATCATTATCGCTCTTTTTAACCTGAGTGATTAGTTCTGATCTGATCTTGTCTATTGCCTCTTACATCTGTTTAGTTTTTTAACCTCTACTGCTATTATTTCAGAAAATTCAGGTGGCTGTGTGTTTATTTCCTCTATCTCATTGTTCTTTGGACTTGTCCTGTGTGGGCTAAAGGTCTGATGTTGCATTTTGTTTCTGCATCTTGCCATTTTAAATTTATATTATTTTTTTTCTGTGTTGATGCTTGCAACTTGCTTATAGTAGGTAGCTTAATCACTAGGATCAAGGCTACCCCAGGAAATGTTTATTCCTCAGAGATGTCTCTTAGATAAAGCTGGCTCTTGGCCTTTGTATCTGTCTCAAGATCCTACCTTTCCAATTCATTAGGGATGAGAAGTTTCTCTCTGTTTGGCTTTGCACCCAGTCCTTGGTACTGGACTATGGTGATTATGATTATGACCCTAAACAATCACAGTGTTGTCATACAAGAGAGAACAACTGATTAAAGCATATATGACATCTTGGCTAAAATAATAAAGTTATCAGTAACAATAGTATCATACAGAGTCTAGAAAATAACAACCTGTAGCAAATATTAATTTAATACCTTTAGCCATAGGAGCAACATCTAAGTTATATAATGAAATTCAATATAAATCAGGCACTTGTATGCAGTGAGTTTAATGTTAGTAGAGTGATTTTACCCCTGGGGGATGATTTAAGAAGGATAAGGGGAAAATAGAGAAATAAATGAAGAGAAATCGAGTAGAAGCAAGGCTGACTGACAAAAGATGATCTCTTATGCTTTGCAAAACTGTAGAAAAGAACAGGAGAGAAAAAAAATGAAGGAGAAAACAGAAGAATATTGAAACAGAAAGGCTGGAAACTGTGCAATTGCATGAAAATATTTAAAAAATCATGAAAGACAATTGAGGAAAGAGAAAAAAAGATGAACAAAACAATAAAATAAAAACTTCACCAAAAACACAGACAGTAAAAGAAAGCAGAACAAACAAACAACAAGAAAAAAAACCAGCAAAAATCCCTTGTTGTTCACATTTCTGTGGTAATATCCAAGTGAGAGCCCAGATCTATGCTGGGTAACCCCACAAAATCTGCATTAGGATTAGTGCTGGATATGGGGCTCATCTTGATCTACAGATGGGGAAGCTGGTGCCAGTCTTTAGCCAGCCACTTTCTGTATGTCCTTTGGCAGCTCACCCACATCTCCTTACCCTGTTTATCTCTGCATCACTCTCGCAGTTGCTGTGGTGCCTTTAGACAGACAGCTGAGGCTGCTCCCAGTCCCATGTATAATTGGCCCCTCCTGGCCCTTGTACAGATTCTTCTATTCTACTCCATTGGTCTCTCTCCTCGCACACAGCTGGGAGCAGACTGGGGAAAATGCTGTCTGCCAACTCAGTGGCCCTGCTCTCTCCTCTCTCATGTCACTGGGAGAAGGGTGGGGGAAGAAGTGTTGACTTTGCACTCATTGCCCGAATGTGGCCCAGGGCTGCTTAAATTCCATGACCATCTCTCTCACACTACTGATAGCAGGGTAGGAGGGGTGGTGCTATTTCACTCACTACCTTACCACCACCACCACTGTGGTCCCTAACCGTGTTGTCACTAGAGCTTCCAGTTAGGTGGTATGGTACATGACAAAAAAGAAAAAAAGAAAAGAAAACTACAGCAAAATAAAACAAACAAACAAAAAGAAAAACTGGCAGCCCATTAGGGAGAAGCAGCTTCTTGGTTACTCACCCCTGTGTTTGCCTACAAAACTCGCTGCCAGCTGCAATGGGCAAAAGTTGAGGACCATTATGTCCCAAATCTATCCTGCTTGGCTTGTTTGCTATGCTCTTGAAGTCCATCAGTTTTTTGGGAACTTCCCAGAATGGCGGTTCCAATTCTCCATGCAGGCAAAAGTCCCACAGGAAGCGCCGTAGGCTGCTTTGCCACTTTATGAAGTCCTATGCCTACGTTTTGTTTAATTCACAAGTTTCTAATTTCAGATTGGTCTTGGGATAAGGCTGTATGCTCTCCCTTTCTTCCAAATACCTGTACTTTTCATTGATTTTCTGAGTAAATTCAATGTGGATCTTCATCTATTTAGCCATGGTGAACCCCCAGGTAATATTTTGAAAATTGAACTTAATATCAATGATTATGAAAAGATATAAAGACACAGGGCTCCTAATTTATATAAGTACAATGTTATTATTAGATGTATAATTAAATCTTAAAAGAAGAAAGAATGAAACAAGGCTAAAGCTGTAATTGGTAAAGAAGCAGTAGTCATTTATATATATGGAGCTGTCCTATTTCTTTCTCAATCCATGACCGTAGCAGAATAACCTTTGCTATGAATAGTGTTCTAGTAACTAATTGACCTTGAATAGTAGAACACTATAGCTAAATATGATAGACCATATTCCTAACATCAATAGCCACACCAGGTCCTGGTTGCTAGAGAAAGTTTTTACTTTTATGGAGTAAATGATTTTTGATAAAAAGTCTGCTACCCCAATCACTTGCTATAGAACATGAAGGTAAGATAAATATGTAATTTTCAGAGTAGTGCAGATATTATTAGGATAAGAAATAGACAGTGTAAAAAGAATATCTTTCAGTCCTTCCCCTTCTTAAGGTTCATATTGTTTTTCTTAAAAATTTTTATTAGCAAAACTACTACTGCAATAAATACTGGAAAAAACATAAATAAATCATGTACTTACCTTTTTTTGCCTTTCCCTCTTACAGTAGAGTCCCATTAATCATGATAGTGTTGTTGTATAAGTTGTGGTTAAAATTAGAAAACTAGGCTTATGAATCTTTGCTTTTTGTATATTCTTTTTCTTTCTTTTCTCCTATTGTGTCTGTCACTTTCAAATCAATTAAACATTAATTTTAGGGATGATTCATCAGAGAATAATGTAAAATATTATTTTACGCTTAAAATTTATACACTAAATTTTCCACAAGCTTTGGACATAATACAGGGAATAAATAGGAAGTTGATTGGCTGCAGGAATTGGAGCTTTAAAAAAATATAAGAGGGAAGCAGGAAACAAATGTTTAAAATATTTTGATTTATTTTTGTGTATCTATAATGTTTTTAACTGTCTTTATGTATTATGCTGCTGTATAGAACCATCAACTCTGCTAAACCACTTGAGATCCTAAGAAGTCCCCACATTAGAAGTACAGATGATTTAGTTTTGAAGAATAAGTAGCTATTTATAATAAGTTTTTATGATGATGAGATGTCAAAAAACAATTAGACCTTTTGAAACAAGAGATATATGCTTTTTAAATGGAACATAGTTTAAACCCACCCAAAGAAGCTCTGCTATTTGCTTTTAGCAAATAAGGAGCTCACTCAGATTTATTACTAAGAAGTCTTGCTTTCCTGGAGAGATGACACTGAACAGAAGTATAAACAATTGAGTCAGTGGAAACCACCTTATCTGACTGAAAAAGGCCACTCTTTTGCAGTGACACATTAAAATATGACAGAATAGTTTATTGGGCTTCATTAGAAATCACCTCTAATAAGAAGGGACATAACTGCAAGCTGAAACAATGATAGCATATTTGCTCATTACATAACCAAATTGATGTTTACCTGAAAGTATAACTTAATTATATAAACTTTTTTTTTCTCCATGGAAGCTAGTTAATTCTATCTTTCCACTTTCCTGAGTAAATAGAGTATCTTTATCAGAGTTTTTCTTTACTTCTATCTTAAAGTTTGTTGATTTTAAGTGCATATATTCTGCAGTTATTTTTGGAATGATCTCTTGGTTACTACACAGCAGTTCTCAGTGGTTATAAATCAATTCCTTAAAGCAATTAATTAAAAATTTAAGGCAGTTAATCCAGCCTAAGGCTTCCAAACTCATGGATCACCAGCTGGGTTTATGGAAGCCATCTGGTGTATACTGATTTTTCTTTTTTTCTGTCTTTTTTTATTATTTGCTAGATAGATTGTTCAGTCTTTCCCTGAATGATTCAGGAAATTGGATTTTGTCTAAAATCTATCTGAATATAGATAAGCATAGTTAGAAACAGATATAGTTTTAGATATCAATGTACAAAGTTAAAAGAATAAATCTCACTTGGGGAATTATATTTCATGTTATAATAGAAAAGTATATTATTGCAGAGTATCCCTAAAACTTTTCCCTTCTGCTCATTATCCATTTTTCTAAGTCTTAGAAAAGTCTACATTTTAAACAGTCAGATCTGTAGGACCAAGTGACACTTTTTAAGAATATTTATAAAAATATTTGTCTTGAAATAAAATTCAGAGATTCTATACCTTGCCTATGTAAGTAATATAAACTAAGACGATGCCAAATGTAACATAGAGGACATACTGAAACACTGACAAATAATAGTATTCAGTGAGAAAAATACGTAATTAAATCACAAGTCACTTTGCAATGGTGAGATACTTGACATTTAACATGAAATCACCACTATGAATGTTGTAAATGCAGAAAAATACTGTAACAAAAGGAAAAATTCTAGCTTTGTACTAGAAACCTGACAGCTTTAAAATTATCTCCCTTTCCTCAACATGTGAATAATCTGATTAAAACACACACAATGCACATACACACATGCACACACCCCGTATCCCATGTGACAGAAATTCAAATCATAGCAGAACACCTTTACTAGGGCTCCATTCCTTAACTATAATTATAAAAAAAATCCTCAAGATATACCACCTGATCTTGCAATTATTTTTCTTCCAGACAGAATCTGAGATCTCATTATTGGGAGAATCTACTTGTTTACTATTTGTTATGGTTTATACATTGTGTCAATTTGAGAAGTCTAGAAGCTTTATGAAGTAATTCAGCAGCTCTACATCCTGGGGTGTAGAGGACAGTTACCTGTTCACTGCATCAATTTGAGAAGGTCAGAAGTTTAACTGAGAGACTCAGTAGGGAGCCAGGGTTTGTTCTTGGTAAATATCCTCAGCCTATGCAAGAGGAAGGCAGCAGATGGTGTGAGTGCTACCCCCACCCAGGGAACAGACCTGCATACTACAAAAGGTGAATGAGGAGGGGCTGATTGCTGCTTCTTTGGAGGAGCTCCAGTCTTCACCTTCAGCTTGGACGTTGTCTCCTGGCTTCTGGCACAGACTGTTCAGCTTCTTTGTAGACTCTTCAGCCTTCGTTGTAGATTCTTCAGCCTTCCGTCGTAGATTCTTCAGTGTTCCGACGACAACCCATCAACCTTCTGGTAAGGACTTGCATGGGACACTGCAGCAAACTCCAGCCCTTGGGCTGGGCCCTTCACCCTCCAGCTTGCAGACACCCTCTGCACACCCCTTTATTCAACTTTGTGGCTGACCATCATAAGCCAATCTTGTTATTTCTTATAAAGTTGTATATTTTGTGTTATATCTGTTTCTCTAGTAAACCCTAACTGATACACTGTTTGATTTAAGACTGTATTTCCCATTTACTCAAGATTGTGTCATTAAACTTGACAATCATGTCTTCAGGTTGATGGATCAGGTATTCTCTGTAGTCAGCTAGGCCCTCAAATTAAAGCAATAAAAAGAAAAAAGAAAAACGAGAAGAGAAAATATAATTGTGTATTGTTGATGATAAAATACTAAAGGTTGTAATTTCAGTTTTTTTGTTTGTAGGTATATATATTTGTGTAGTATTACGTGATATTTGATAAAACTTAAAATGGACAATTTTCTTATGCTTTGTCTAGAACTTTTTATTGCAAAACACTAATAATCACTGGTTGTGAAACAGTGCTTCTTGTCTGTCAAGCATTATTTTACATTTTTCTCATCACAAAAGTTCAACAGGTTTATCATCACAATTTGGGTTTTAAGAAGCTAAAACACAGAGAGAGTATGTAACTAAAAATCTAGAGTTTAAATCCTAGTAATCAACTTCTGCAATTCAAGTTTTTAATAAGTGCTCTGTCATTGATCTTAAATATTCTTTATGTCTATACTAAACTGTATTAGATGCCAGTTTCAGATAATTAATCTGGAAGGTTTTCCTCTGTCCGTTTCTAGCAGGACAGTCAACAGTGCTGTATGATGTAGAATGTTGATGAATATATCCCATCATGCAGCACAAAGCGCAGAACTTCTCAGGGAGTCTCACTTACCTTGACAACACTGTTTTGCTCTCCTGAAACCAAAGACACCACCAAAAATTTACCAAATGTCTAAAGGTCATCTGGTGAGACTAATGCTTTGTTTTATGAGAATATGAAAGTCTGTGATATAATATTGCAAATTGATTATACCATCTAGTGATCAAGAACCTATTTGTAGAACCAAAGATAAGTAAAAATCATGAATAAGTCACACAAACCCAGCTGCGAGTTTAGCTCAGTGGC